>JAOTRN010000041.1:12622628-12634628 GCA_028566695.1 Bagroides melapterus | reverse complement strand
ATTATTATTATTATTATTATTATTATTATTATTATTAATGTTTATAATATTACTTGCTGATCACCAGCATGGCACGTGTTTCTAATTACAAATCAATGTTCATGATAATGGTCAGGGAGTTAGACTTCAGTAACTCAAATAACCTCTTACACAATAAACTCTTCACAACAGTAAGTGAAACAAAAGAATACCACATTGGGTACAAATCCTGCCAGCTAAGTACAGGAATCTGAGGTTACAATCAGAAAAAAAGGACAAGAGAGAGCGAGAGAGAGAGAGAATTTTTTTTTTTACAGTGGGCCGGATAGTCTGCCTATTAACAGGGGACACATTAAAGGGGAAACAAACCTGAATAAATGAGTGAGGAAACATAGCAAGTTCAGATGCTTAGGGACACGTATGGTCAATGATACAGTTTTTCAGCCATGCTCTGTGGCGTTTATAAAATACAGAGCAGGCCCAGTTGACCTTGATTCTGGATCAATTTGGTAAGAGGACAAGATCTAAGTGACTTTGAAATAGGGTTTTGGGGACATAGATGGCAGGAGTTTTAGTCACAAAGACTGCTCAGCTGGCCAGTGTTTAAATAGGGGCAGAGATTAAAATTGAACCTGTGATTATATAGCTATAGAAAAGACATCACAGAGTTGTAAACTGTGGTTGAAACCACTCTTAATGAATGTGATGCTTGTGCATAAACTAGGAAATACAAATTTTATAGAATTGTTTTACATGTAATGTACTACACACCAAGAGAAAGGGGCAGGAATAAATGCTTCACCCACACTAAGGAAATCCAGTTAGACTGTTTAGCTTTGGGAGTTATTTTGTTGGCATGATTTGACTCTACTTAGATTGAAGTGTCCCTACAAATCAAGTTATTCTGACTGATCACCCTTATCATATGATGAAATTTCCATCCTGACATAATAAATGGATCTCCATCCACAGTGAACAAGGGCTCACTGAATGAATATGATGAAAATAATAAAAAATGGCTTTGACAAACCTCTTAGAGAGAAGAAAAAAGAAAGTGAAATGAAGGAGACCATTTGATTATATTATGAAGCAAAATCAGTTCTTTTTACTAAACGAACATTTCTCTAAAAAATGTTTCTACTAAACATTTCAGTCATTAGACCAGCATCTGTACAAGTCACTGTTTGTCCTCAAATGTTTACAGCTGCTTAGTCACTACTGTTTTTATAAAATATAGCATTATTTTAAAATATTTAAAAGTTTGAAGTGTCATGTTTAATTGAGACAGCCACAGTATCTAACAGTTTAACCAGGACACATCTCAAACTGAAAAATGGAGATCTTTCTGTTCAAGCTAGTTTTACTGATTTTAATTAATCTACACAAATAGACACTCTGTACATCTTCAATCGCATTGCTAATGAACTATGACTTTTTTACACTATCCTGTACTTTTACATATTGGGCCTACAACCTCAAACATGTCAGCTCACCCACACACCAACACTCAAACACATAATATGAATATTCCATTCAAACATGCCTCTCATTCAGCATTATAAATCCAGCAGGATCATAAGTGTCAACTAAAAAGCAGGGGAAGTTTAGATATCCTTGTTTTCTTTAAAAGAAGTCCATATGGTCTCTGTAAGTGTTTGTTTAACTTACAACCGTCTTTCTTTTCTGTGCCACCATTCACATCTGCTCAACAAACCTCAGAGGGGCTGCTGCTCATCAACCAAAGTCTAACAGCAGAGCTGACAGTCTCATAGTGCAAACATGCACACAGAGTTTAAATAGAGACACCCAGATGTATCTCAGCTGCTTCCATAAACACAAACATACAAGTTCAAGGACCAATTGTGTGACCAGCCACCTCCTGTCAAACACTGCTAAACAGAATTAGAATTTTAGGTGGTTAATTAGTTCATATCTCATGCCAAGCATGCCTGGAATGGACTCAGGAATGGAATTCAGAAGCATTTGAACTATAGTCTATAGCAAATATTCATTTGGACTGGTGGTCATTGCAAGCCTGGTGCTAGCAAGACTCTGTTTAGTCTCTTGTGGTGATATTAAATTCTGAAAGTGATCTTTTTCGACAGCAGATGCCAAATTCCAATTAGGTATGTAATAATAGCGCATGGTACTATATTAGATCATAATGATTCACACTCTGATCCACAGCTCACTTAAAGGAGTTTTGCCAGAAGATTTTTTTCACCCTCTACCCTGAAAGCACATGATCAGCCACGTTTTGTTTTCCATAAATTACATTCAAATTATCTTTCTAATGTTCAAACCTCCTGATTAAATCTTATGATTTGCAGAAATATGCGCTAAGAAAGAAATACATTTTTAAGTTATAAGGGCAGTTAATGCTCTTTATAGCCACTGAACATACTTTTTGTTCAGTTTTGAAGAAATCATTGTTATGTACTGTTCGAACCATAAGCAGGTCTTCCGAGGCTAAGTACAGCTGTCACTGCTGCCTATAGACATGGTCACTATGGACTACATTTCCCCATATGTACACACACTGGCACTGTCAAAGTCGCCAAGCTTATGACTGGGCAATCCTGTGCTCAATCAGTCTCACCACCCTTTATAAGAGACTTTTCAAACCAAGCACGTTATGAAGCATGAGCTCTGTGTCAAAGTTGTTAGTTGTTTCCAAGCATTAATAGTTTGTAATTCTCTTCCTGGTTTATCTACTGAGTTTCTGTATTTTTTTGTTTTGCTCTTGCCTTGTTTATTTGTGTTGTTTGGCAATCACCAGACCATTGTTTGCATTCTGACCTTGTGCTTGCATACAGATACTGTACTCTACTGCCAAACCTGCACACATCCATATCCACACTGCATTTACAGCCATCTCAACATCTTTGTCTTGACAACATCTGAGAAACACATGCAAAGATGTAAAGAGAGACACCAACACACCTGTATATACAGTACACAAAGCACAAAACAGAAGACAAAACAAGTACCTAACTAATCATTAAGAAATTCCAGAATGCCTGCCTTTAACATGCTTGAATTTGGTCAGGTTACATCTGTATGCACAGTCTCTTGTCCTCATCACTCATACAGCTGCACTGAGGCTGGAATACATTAATGATTAATAAAGTAGATCTTTTTCTATGTTCACCTGCATGAATGGGAATTCACGCTCTGCATTCTCTGCAAATTAAAGCTTCTCTCTTTCACTCTTCAAACTTCAAGCAAGTTATTAATTTTGGGTAGCACTAACAATACTATTTATCCAACCAAGCACCTCAGAAAAGGTCATCATGATTTATGGCAGCTTCTCCATGCTGTACTTTATTCACCATTCCACGCATCACAAAAAATATAACCCTGACAAATGCAGGTTTGAGCAAATACATCCTTTCCATTTAATTAGGCAGATTCACACAATAGAACACCATAAATTTATTGCTATGGGATATTCACACAATTTCATGTGCAAAGATTTGAAATAAACAATCACTTTAAGCTCATTCACCTTCAGATGTAGGGTAGAGTTTTAGAAGCTATGGCCTGTGCATGGTTTCTGGAATGTTGTAGGGTTTTGAGTTGACTCTGGGCTGTCCTTGTGTCTACTGCCAACTTATCACACAATTCGATCAACCCAGGTTGATTCATTGATTTCAGAGTTTAATGATGGAGAACCTGTAGTGTATTCTTTGTTGTTATATACACTGTTATATTCAGATATCTAATCCACAGGCCAATCAATCAGAGGTCTACCCCATGGACATTACTTGGCATGTCACCATTACCTAAGTATCGTCTCGCACTTTCTCCAGGTTCTACAAGGTTAACATCACCTGTCCCTCTAGTGTAAATACAGAGGCTAACTGTGAACATCCTTCCAGTCAGTTAGTCCCAAGATATGTTGCTTTTTCCATCACGTCATGACATAATTTGTCTGGGTAGAAGGTGAAATAGAAAAGAATTTATGTAACTTTGGTTATATAAACCTTGGATAAGGTTCATTGTCCTTGAGCACAAGTACAGACCAGCAAGAATATTCCAAGAAAATGCGTCTGGATGACACTGATGTTTATTGCAAATAAATATGGGGTCACATATTATTAGAAGGTGCATGTGGTTGTCACTGTCCCTGATGGAACCCCTAAGCAGAATCAACCACTAAACAGAATAAAACATGGACCTCTCCTGAAAAAGAGTCCTAGGGGTTTATATTTATTCTAAAGCAAGTCTAATTTATTGTTTGTTGCTAATATGGCTGAATATAAATCAGTCTTTTGCTAGTTTCTGTCAGTTGCTACTTACATGGCCAAAGATGGATTTATTGTAGAATATTGCACTCTCTTAGGTAAAGTCACAGAAGTGGGGGTTTAATAAAGAATGGGAATAGAATGTTTTTGGTATTAGGATATTCTGATGCTCACACACACTCCTAATCTTAAAAAGTCTCAAAACACTGTATGATAAAACTTTCGCTCTCTTATAAAATGTTTCTCACGCTGGTGCTTGATGCTGCCTGATGTGATGCCAGAATCAGATCCTGACACACGTCTACTGTTGAGGCTCCTCTCACCCTCCATACCTACCCTGATTCATCTTTCTGTCTTCTGCACTTATGACTCACTGTTTGTTGCTGTAGATGATCCCATATGGATACCTTGAAAAAACAGCAGACTCTCTCAGGGAGTATCAGTGAATAATCTCACCCGAATACTGTAAATTTGAATCTTCTATGCACCGTCAAAAAGACTTCAATTATAAAGACGGCCCTGGGTTCTTTTACATCGGGCCATATTTATAATTGAGTTCCTTAGCCATAGTGAGGAGCTAATACAGAAGTTGCAGACATCAACATTCAGATCTTTGACTACAGACTTTTCATGAAAATTGTACCTGCATGTTATGCAAGATTCTGACCTTGAATAAGAATAAATACGTTTTTCTCGTGAAGTACAAACTTGAATGAAAATGAAATGCATTTTCAGACTATTTTAATACCGTACATAAATATGACAATTAATGCATTCATAGTATCCTCCCTTTCAAATACACTCACTTTTTTATTTTAATGTGTATAGAGAAGACAGCATCATTGCTTTCTGAGAAAACTACACGAGTAATAAACATAATTATGATCAACACTTGCTGAGAATGAGCTGTAAGCATAGCAGGTGAATGCTTTATCAGCTCATCTCTTGAACCAGTGACAAGAGGGTGCATCAAAGCAAAGCCATGGATCTTATTCTACTGCTTACAACCTCTTCTTGTGGATATGTTCTGTAGCCACAGTTCCCTGGTGTTCACATCATGGAAGACCTCACCTGGATGTCCATCACCAGCTCCCTAGCTAAGAGAGCTCAGCAGTGCCTGATTTCCGCCTGCATTTCCTCTACTAAAAAAGGAAAACCCTTTGATTTGGGAATCTGCAGCTGCAAGACCCTACAGAGGAAAATGTGGACATCAATCCCCTGCTCAACACAATTTCTACTCACACAGGGCCTTCAGAATCTATACCAAAAAATCTTTGCCCCTCTATCATTTGAAAGAAAGTGCCAGAGCATCTGCTCAGGGACTGCCAGAATAGGTAACTGCTTCAACCCCCAGGCTGTCAGACTCCTGAACTCTGTTCTGCCCCTTCTACACACATCACCCTGGGATCCAAGTAACACCCTCCACCCCACTGCACAGACACTTAAAAAAGTAACAACGCATGTGTCAGTCTGTACTGTTCAAAACACACCAACATGTTCATTGTTCTGAATTAAAGCAGTTCTGCACTGGAACTAAAACACCATTTCCTCTTAGGTTACTATCACAACCATCATTGCACTGACATGTTCTACTTTACACTACATTTCCATTCTTAGCTATGGACCTTATGATTACTTCAAGGTCTTACTGGCATGTATGTTTTAGTGATGGTAGTATATTAGCACCACTGCTTCTCTGTTTATTCATCCCAGGGTTTTACATACCCCAGTCCCTGTATGTGTCTTGATCCTGTTGCACTTTATGTATGTCATCAGTGTGTATGTCATACATATTGTTTCGTACATTGGGTCCAGAAGAAAACCTTAATTTATCTCTCTGTATACTCCACATGACTGTATATGGCTTTGATTGCAATAAAAACCTGTCTAAATTGCTTAACTTAGAAATAAAGAGCAGTTGTGGCTACTAAATATGAAAATGTCAGATTTATACAGAATAAAGGATGGCATAAAATTAACATTTAATGAAATCCATAGGTCAAACAAAACTGCTAAAGAAATGTCAGGCTTATCATATACATTGTCAGCATAGAGAGGAGGTATTGTCATATAAATACTTTTCTGGAGTCCTCACACAAATGAACATGTCGCAGTGCTGTACTTTTACCTTATTTGTTGCACTTGAGTTATACACATAAAAACAGGGCCGTAGTAATAAATATCTTGATGTTTCCAAGCATGGTTTCTGAAGCCGTTTCCCATGTTCCCATTTGGCCTTTTGCATTGCACAGTTTATGTCCAGGGTATTATTTTTATGTGACACAGAGGATTTTTGTCATTGTGCAGGGAAGGCGTAGCTCTCTGTCCATGAGTGGCAGATCGGTTCTTTTACTGTTCCCTAGATACTTTAACCATTAAAACTATTTTTATGGCTCCTTTTTTCCAAAGGCACAATAAATTGGGCTGAGACTTTCTTTTGAATCTTAAGTTAACAAACAAAGAAAAAAGCAGTTGTGGTGTTCTCTTTAAAACAGACAGTTCTAGTTACACACCAGGTTTCAAATACAGTGTTTGGGAAACAAATTGTTATTCATCAGATAGAATGTTGAGCCATATAAGGCTCAGTTTTACTAGCAATTTCATATTATGCTTACTTAAGATTTTATTTATTATGTTATCCACCAGGTATCTCTGCTTGTGTGTTCATCATCCCTCTCGACTTTAGACGGACAGACGTAACTTCATGTAGACAGTAAATGTTATTCAGTTTTGAATAAAAGCTGATCTGAATTGTTTCAACTACACACCAACTAGATTTATTTGGGGTGAAATGTCTAACAGTTTGGTGACATCATGATGTCAAGTAAACTACTGTAGTTACTAGATCTTGGGATTTTGCAGATTTTTCATAATTTATGTACATTTTGAGCCATGCTATAGAAATTTGTCACTTTAACACATGATCACTTTAAAGTTACTGTTACTTAGTCCCCTTCTCCTAGAGGGTTTAACACTACATGTACTGTCATAGACAGCAACGGCAGCAAGACACTAAACAGAGATATATTTAAAAACTTACATGTGACAGTATCTTTAAATGGCTACGACATACAGTCAGGTTCTGAATCTCGCACTGGAAATTGAATGTGTCTGTATATCTTCAAACCTGCTGAGATGTGCATTTTTCAATTTTACATATATTCATTTGACAGATGGTTTTATCCAGCATCAATTTAATAAAGCAGATCCAAGTCCATAGTCTTGATCAAAGGCCCAGCTGTGCCTGTGCAAGTTAAGATTTGAACCAACAACTCTAGCGTATAGCCTTAAGTGCTGAGCTAGTATTACCTGCACAGTAGCTCTTTGTACGTGTGAAGAAGTCAACCAAGAGAGTCTCTGGTACCACCAAGTGAACGTACAAGGAATTACATCCACACCAATACAAATGCTCATAAATATATTAATCTTGACTAAGAATAAAGTATAAATGCATTAATTGTAACAAAATGAGTCAAACACTGTTTACCTGATATACGGTATCTTTTATATAATATGATGTGCATACAATTAGTAATTTGTTGTCCTTTGGCTGCTCCCTGTTCAGGGTCACCACAGTGGAGAGTCTTATCCACATATTAGATTTTAGCACAGGTTTTATGCCGGATGCCCTTCCTGATACAACACTTCCTTTTTACTGTAGCTTGGGACAGGGGCTGTTTTGGTTCCATGACTGTGAATTGAACCACTGATCCGAGTCAGTGAAAGTGCAGGATCCTGCTGCTAGACCACAGGGACATGGAGTAAGTAAATAAATACATAGGTTCCAGTATAAATTTTTCACACACAATATTATATCTATAGATATATAGACTTTAGGTAGTGGAAAAAAAAATTGACTACAAATAGATTTCCATTATTTCCTACTTAGTCTTTATTTTATTGTGGTGTTCATACCAAAGCAACACTTTCAGGACAGAGATGCTCAGGAATCTGAAAATATAGATCTATTAATTTTAAGTTAGGAGGGCGTGTCTTCCTTGAACATATGACCGACCCCCTCTGTTGAATTGTGCATACACATGCGATGCAGGGCAGTTTATTAAGCACATTCTCAATTTATTTTGCTGGCACACAACAAAATACCTTGCAGCTTAGCAAACCCTACAGAAAGACCAATCAGACTGCATCCTGTGCCACTGGCATTTCAATGATAAATGTTGTTTACTCATTTGTGGATCTGGACCAGACTTTCAAACCAAAATAGCAAACTGTTGAGAGATGCAGATTTACATAACCACCGAATTGACTAGACTGAATTCAATAAATGGAATATAGTAAATAATTAGTTTCTAAGAAGAATTGGCATTTACATGCTGATTAAAGAGACAAAATTCTAAACCATTGCTTTCCCCTCACAAAGCAAATATAATGTACGCATATCCCCTAAGCAGTGTGTCAGCAGAGTCATCTAAGCTTTGTATCTGTGTAACAATGTCAGCAGTACTGCATGGCAGAGCTTTCTGTTTGTGTGAGTTTTTTGTTTTAATCAACTGCCACAGGTTTGATAACCTGACCAGGGCCATCTGGGCAATGATGCTATAACAGTAATTCAGTGATTTTTACATTAAATAAAAACCGTTTGTGTACAAGAGAGGGAGGGGGAGAGAGAGAGAGAGAGAGAGAGAGAGAGGGAGAGTTAGGAGAAAAAAAAAAGTAAGTTGAGTGTGAAAGCACAAAGGAGCAGTGGTGGTTTTGAGGTTTAACAGTCCGTATGAAGCAGAATCTCACTGAAGCCAAAGGATTCTTTCTTTTATTCTATTAAACTTGGAAGAATAAGGAGAGGAACATGGGTGGAAAAATCAGAAATAAATGATACTTTTATAGTATAGATCCTAAAAAAAAAAAGAAACTAGAAATTTTCAGCTAATAACATTGGTAAAAGTTGGTAAAGTTAGAAAGTAAATATTTTGTGACTGATTAAAGTTAATGCCATGTTTGTGTGCGAAGTATCTTATTCATCTAGAACTGTGATCTTTTAAAGCAACTGTGCAATTTGCTTTCTCCAAACATGATGAGCTAGATTATTAGAGTTGTGTTGCCTCTGACCAGAGTACATTGTTCCAAAATAGGTCTGATTAGTGTAAATGTTTTGGATGCAGTGTAATAATTGAGACGATTGGGGTGTAGTTCATTGCTCATTATTCTCTAGATCTGTGTTAATGACTTCTAGCTTCTCTCTTACTTTCTTTATCATTAGTCCGAGAGCACGTTGTGAAATCTTGCATGGCGCACCTGTCTGAGGATACCATGAACTTTCCAGAAGCCTATAATTGGAAAAAATATGAAAGATGTAGAAGGTCTTTCCTAAGAAAACACTAATAATAAATATCATCAGGAACTGTGAATTTTAGTTTAACTGTAAATAGAATATCCAAGGACAAAAACAGAATCACAAAAGACCACAATTATGACCACAGGATACAGGCTCATTATGTCAGCATGTTTAATAGCACTACACAAACACTACAAGTTTATATTTATAGGGTATGTGGGTGGGTGATTGAACCCAGGCGTGCTGTATCAGTAGTTAAAAGTCAAAAGTGTCAATATGTAAGGTAGCTGGGTGTTGTAGTCCATGGCAATCTGATTTGTAGCCTGTGGTGAACTCTGTGGTGAATTGAGTCCGATGCCACATTGACAATACAAATCATAGTTATTATCTCCCCCTTAACTATACACATTTCATAGTTGCTAATGAATGCATCAAAAGCAAAATATCTTGATGATGATCTTGCTTCTTAGCCAGTTCATGTTATTATCTATGTCTAATCTGGCATTAGCAAATTAAACAGACTATAGTCTAGTCTAGTTACAATATCATGCCTTCCATTGTCCTGAGGTAGGTCCAAGGTTGGTCATCCACATGTTTAACACTGAGGGCTTATCCATCGTTAAACACACATGGAGCGCTCAAGTTCTATCATTACAATTCTTGGCTGTTTATCCTTTTGAAATAATGAACTTGATTGGCTGCGTTAAACCAAAATGATTAGATGCTAAAAATGATTCAATTGCTGTGTCAATTAAATTAGAAATGCCTTAATTCTATGTTATATATAATGTTACATTTTAAAATATTCAATTTCCAGCATGCTCTAGCACAAATCTGCATTTCTAGCATTCTTCTTATTCTCTAGTATTCACAGCTGGCATCAAAGCAGTATAGTTGAATAATTGTGTTCGTTTGGGCATCAACACTAGTGGCAGTTTAATAGAATGCAGATAAATACAGTGTTGATTTTATCTAGAGCCACAAAAACCTGTGAATGCCATCAAAATGTGCGCTTGAGCAACTCAAGCAAATTACCTCACTATGGTCCAAGGTTCTGACAATAATTGTTTGTGTGAGAAATAAAGTTAATAGATTTTACAGAACAACGCAGAATATTTATCTAGTTTAGTACAAAATGCATTCGCTGTGCACTTTATTAGGAACACCTGTTTACTCATTCATGCAATTATCTAATCAGTCAGTCATGTAGCAGCAGTGCAATGCATAAAATCATGCAGATATGGGCCAGCAGCTTGGGTAATGTTCACATCAACCATGAGAATGGGGAATAAATGTGAGCTCAGTGATTTTCAGCATAGCATGATTGTTAATGCCAGACAGGCTGGTTTGAGTATCTCTATAACTGCTGATCTGTGATTTTCACTGACAATTATCTCTAGAGTTTACCCAGAATGGTGTAATAAAGAAAAAACCTCCAGTGAGCTGTAGCTGTTCTGAGGTCAGAAATACCTTCATCATGAGAGCAGTCAACAGAGAACAGCGAGTCTTGTTTGAGGTGACAGAAAGGCTACAGTAACTCAGATAAGCACTCTGTACATTAATGCTGAGCAGCAAAGCATCTCAGAAGGCACAACACATTAACCCATGAGGCAGATGGGCTACAACAGCAGCAGACCATGTTGGGTTCCAAGGAAAGCTAAGGCTGATGTGAGTGCAGTCCAAAGAAAGTCCAGAGACAAGCTGTGCATCCCTGGTTTACTGTGATGAATAGCAAGATGTTAGATAAACCAAATCATACTTTATGGATGATCATGAAAACCCTTCCACATTATTCCAAATTATTTACAAAATGTACAATGAATATTATATGCAGCACAAAACACATTAATAAACGTTTCTTCTGCAGTATGTTTGGAATTTAATTGTTCAGTGATATGATATCAGTATTTCCATTTCAATTCATGCTGAAAATATTCCTATGGTAGGTTAGCATCTGTGTCATTTGCAACCAATTACCTGTTAATGTAACGTCACAGGCCTGAGCTTTCATTGCACAAGAAGGGACAATGCACAGTGGTCCTTCTCACTGCATAAATGCAGTGCAATTCTCACTATGCATAATTGTTTAAACTCACTTCCCCTCAAACCTTCCTTTTAAGTTAGAGCAGAGCAGAATATATTAGAAGTGAACGTGAGGTTTTTTTTGCCGTAGATTGAAAGAACAGTAAATGGAGATATATTTCATAAAGATTAAATATTTGTTTTTTTTGTATTGTTATTGTATTTTGCTAACATTACATATGCATGTTGAATTTCATGGCTTGTTAATGTGAACTAATGAAGAAATGAATGAAATTAACGATAATATGAAGAGAGTAATGGTACATGGAATTTTTTTTCTTTTTACGAGTATTGAACCTGCATTTCAGTGAGCACATGTAAATTGCTCTAAAGAATACCTGCTAAAGAAAACTTGATTTAAACTATAAAGTATCTGCATGAATGGTTTGAGCTGAACAT
>JAOTRN010000041.1:12564080-12576034 GCA_028566695.1 Bagroides melapterus | reverse complement strand
GGAAGAGACATGAGGCAGAGATGGAGGTAGCAGAGATGAGGATGTTGAGGTTCTCTTTAGGAGTGACGAGGATGGATAGGATTAAGAACAAGCACATCAGGGGGACAGCTCAGGTTGCCTGTTTTGGGGACAAGATCAGAGAGGTTAGATTGAGATGGTTTGGACATGTACAAAGGAGGAAGAGTAGGTATATTGGCAGAAGGATGGTGGAGATGGAACTGCTAGGAAAGAAGTCAACAGGAAGTCCAAAGAGGAGATATATGGATGTTGTAAAAGAGGACATGAAGTTCATTGGTGCGAGAGTAGAGAATGCAGAGGATAGAGTTAGGTGGAAACTATGCATTATGCACTATGTGGAGTATCTCCAGTTTCTTCAGTTTTTCTCCACCTCATATAAACATGCCAGTGGGTGGACTGACAACACTAATTGCTCTAAGATGTGTTTGTGTATGTGTGTTCATCCTATCCAGAAATCCAGAATGCACTCCCATTCCCACCTCACTGACTGTATTCTCAGGATTAGTTTTAGATTTATCACAATCCTGACCTGGAGAAATTAATGAATTAATTACTTTGAAACACTGCTGTGTTCGTAAGTGGGAATCAAAATGAATGGATTTAGACTTTAGACTCTGACCAGGATAAAGTAGTTACAGAAGATGAATGAATTTGTAATTTATGTACTTAAAATTCCATCATTCTTCAATAAGCTCCATTCTGTGTCCACAGGGGAAGGTGAATAATTGTGTGTGTGTGTGTGTGTGTGTGTGTGAGAGAGAGAGAGAGAGAGAGAGAGAGAGAGAATTGTGTCATGCTGTTAGGGGCAAAAACATGTCAGGAAAATGACTGCAGAACTGTGGGTTTTCATGTGAAAAATATACTTCAGTCAATTTACCAAGGGGGGAATGAATTTATGAGCTGAAGCATTAGGTGCTGGTATGACGAGAGCCACATAATGTTGCAAGCCCTCGGCAAATTTTTCTCTCAGGCGACTATTTAAAAGTGTCCTGGGTGAAAAGGTTCAGTAAAGCCCACTTTCTATTTCTCTATTCATATCTTTCATGCCTTTGGGAAGGAGAAGAGGGTGCAAATGCTAATGTGTTTATTTTTGAAAGCAATAAGCATTTTTGCTCACCACTTATTATTAATGTACTGTAAAAGCAGCTACATGTGTCATTTGGCTGCACCAGTGTGGCTGATGAACATTATATGGGTGTTTGTGGCCCATATGTGGCCTGAGTTCCCTGACCTTAACCCAGCTGAACATCTTTGGGACTATTTGGAACACCAACTGTATGTCAGACCTCCTTGTTTGGCATCAGTACCTGACCTCAATAATGCTCTTGTGGCTAAATCAGCACTAATACCCCACACTCCAATATCTAATGGGATGCCTTCCCAAAACAGTGGAGGGTATTATAACAGCAAAGAGGGACTTAATCTGGAATACTACTTTTAAAAAAAAGCACATATGTGTATGATCAGGTATCCACAATCATTATAGTGAAATATAGTACATGTCTGAATATTCTGAATAAATGATTACACTGCAAAAAAAAAATGACTTTCTTAGTAGTTTTGTCTTGATTTTAGTAGAAATATCTAAAAAAAATTTAATCAAGATGCATTTTCTTGATGAAAAAAATAACCTAAGAAAATAAGTCTAGTTTTTAGACCAAAAATATCAAATTTAAGTGAATTTGTGCTTAAGAAAAAAAAAACAGTTTTTTAAGAAAAACTTTTTCTTAAACACTAAATTCAAGAAAGATTCAAGAAATTCACTTAAATTTGATATTTTTTGTCTAAAAACTAGACATATTTTCTTTTGCTTTTTTTCTTATTTTCTTATTTTCTTTTGCTAATCAAGAAAACGCATCTTGATTTAAGAATTTTTAGATATTTGTACTGAAATCAAGAAAAAATTCTTAGCAAGTAAGTCATTTTTTGCAGTGTATGCTTTTGAAATTAATTACACACAACTGTGTTTAATAACAGACTTAATTACACACAAGATCTCACAATAGACCAAAACATCTCTGGCTGTCATCCTTTAGGTGAATCTCTTTGGCAATCACCATTAACTAGTTGGCAGGATTTGACCAATGGGAAAATAGGAACCTGACCAATAGAGGTGGAGCTATTGGATTTAAAGCCAGCACATTGAAGCCCTCATGTCAGCCACTTGGCTCACTGCAAGCTTGTTTGTTCTTCAGTTGTTTAGATTGTTTTGTAGCTTCCTTTGTTTCATGAAACAGTTAAAAAAAAGTGCATGCACCTACAGTACATCGCATCATGGAGGAGCTTTAGGAATTCTATACACATTAGGTTAGAGTGCAGGGGCCATGGTTTAATGGTTGTCCATTTTTTTCTGTCTGTAAATTCTAGCCAAAGTGTAAATGTGTGTAAATGTGTCCTGTGGCTCCAAGTTCCCCTTAAAACATTCTTTCCAATTCTGGCAATGGCAAATGATTTTTGTTCCTGTAATTTTTTTAGTATCATGAATCTCATATTCTATCATGTCCCAAAAATATTCTGATGGATTCTGTTCCCGTGACTGTAAAGGCCACTGAATAACATTGAACTCACTGTCAAGTTCATGAATCCAGTTTGAGACAACTTTTCTTTGTGACATGATGAATTATCATACTGGAAGTCGCCATTAGAAGATGAGTAAATCGTGGACATGAAGAGATGCACATGGTCAGCAACAATACTCGGATGTGTAATAATAGGCTCTGGCCTACAAGTGATGGTTGACTGGTATTAACAAGCCCAAAGTGAGTCAAGAAAACATTCCCAAAACTTGCACCACCTCCACCAGCCTGGACTGTTGACACAAGGCAGGTTGGCTCCATGGATTCATGCTGTTGGCACCAAATTCTTACCCTGTTATCTGTGTGACTCAGCAGAAATCAAGATTCATCTGATCAGGTTATGTTTTTCCAATTTTCAGCTGTTTAGTTTATGTGAGGCTGGTTCCACTACAGCCTCAGTATTGTGATGTGTTACCTGACATGGTCTTCTGTGGTTGTAAGCACTGGGCAATTGATTATTTTTAGACTAGATTATTTTGAACATGCATATGTAACATACATATGTTTATGTAAAGATGTATTTCTTGTAGAATAGGTGTGCTTCAAGGTGACAATTTATAAAGTAAAAAAAAAAAAGAAATACTTCAGAAAAGCATTACATCTCTATTGACCATGCTTTACTCTCAATAGCCTTCTTCATCTGCCTTGAAGTATTGTAAGATAGATTACATTTTTTGACATTGACTCATCTGTCTTCTGTGAGAGATTATGTTCTCTTTCGTTTTGATGGTGGAAAATGAAACGCGGTGTTGAGAAGTGAGAGCACTCACGGGCCCACATAGCTAATCAACATGAGAGATTTTCAGTGTGTGTGCCAGAGAGATGTTCTGATCACAGGTGAGATGAGAGGGCAAAAATGAGTGTCCTTCTACTTTACCCTCATTCTATCTCACACAGCTCTTCAATCCCTTATTGGGCTCTATTGTGAATGACTTTGGTAAAGGAAAGGCCTTTCTTTCTCTTTCTCCATTTTATTGTCATTTCTCTAAAACTAAGAAATTCTGGTTACAACTGCCCTTTAAAGTACTTCATTAGTGGTTCATTAGTAAGCACTTTAAAGTGTATATATAATTTCATGTCCTCACCAAAGACCATGAGGAAAAATGCCTTCAGTCAATCAGTCGAAGTAGTTTTGTGCTTGTGTGTGAAATTAACCCAGTCTTATAGACAAAGTGTTCACATGCAACATATCTATAAAAACTGATAAAATTAATATTACCCCAAGCACTGGAAAACCCTGAAAAAAGTCCTAGGTAGAAATGGACGTACTGTCAGCATGGTCTGTAAATTCTGCCTTGAGTTCTGAACAATGTTCACATCATGCAAGTTTCTATTTGGTCTTCTTACAGTGAATCCCATTCACACACTATTATTTTTGTTTGTGCCTTCCCATGATATTGTTTAATCAATGGTTGGTTCTAATTACTTAAATAAAAGTAGTCTACTTATTTGATGGCTTAGTAGTTAACATGACTACCTCACACCTTTGCAAATGGGGATTCAAATCCCAAAAAGAAGTGATGAAAGCGGATGGATAGTAGCTTAATTATAACCAGCACAACTCAAAACAGGTAGTTGCTAAGGTCCACTGCGTGTACATGAATGTAGTTTGTTCCATACTCGCACCCATTAAGCTCACGCCAGCCCCAAATGAAGGTAAAAACATCCCACTTTTTTGTCTTGGGTTTCACTAGGCTTCTCTGAAAGTCACATTCTGCACCAACATCATTTAACCGTGTCCACATTTCCACTTCACTATTTGAAAAAATAGATATGTATTACATAGTTTAGCTCATTTTAAACATACTGAGCATAGGCCATTTCATGGGTAATTTAGTGCTTTTAACGATATGGCCAAAGGTTTGTGGACCATCACACCCATATGTGCTTGTTGAACATCCCACACCAGAGTTAGTTCCCCTTTACTGTTATAATAACCTCCACTCTTCTGGAAGGCTTTCCACTAGACTTTAGAGAGCATTAGTGAGGTACACAAGAGCATTAGTGAGGTACACATTTGTGTGCTTCCACCAGTTTGAGGAAGTAAAGGTCCAAATATGGGCATGAAGGTCAGGTGAACACAATCATTAGCACATGTTTACACTTTCTTTACTCATAAAATTAATACAATACAATGATTTAATACAGATAATATATGATAATATATATTTCTATATTATATATAATATAAGAAATATATTTTTCTTATATTCACTAGGAGGCTTGGTAAACAATGTGTAAGTTGTATACAACTAGATATGAGCAGATGGGGCTAAACCAAAACTAACATGAATCAGCAACATTTTGATTCAAAATTCATTACAGAATTTAGTCAGTAGAAAAGACCTCAGTGCCTTACCCACCATTTTTAGATGCAACTGCAAACTTTAAATGTCCTATTCTTTAGATAGATCATTTAGCTTTTTTCTGGAAATAAATGCTCTAGATTAGTAAAAAAAAAAAAAAATAATAATAATAACCTAATGAAACAAAACTATGTTAAGGGGTCTTTGTTTTTGTTTCTTTAACTGTAAAAAATTTAATAATCATACTGTATATTTGGTTTATTGTAATCATTAAAATAAAAAACAAAATACAATATATAAATTTAACTATGAATTTTTACTTGCATGTTTTGCAGTAAAGAGATTTCCCATGCCACAACACATTTATCATGTCACAGGAATGGATTTTGTAATAACTTTCAATCATCCATTTCTGTAAGCACTTTATCCAGGTCAGTGTCACAGTGGATCTTCAGCCTATTCTGGAAACACTAGACATGAGGCAGAAGAATTCACCAGTGTACCACTGGGCATCATGCACACATACAATCATTTATACCTAGGGGCAATTTATTGTAGCCAACACACATAGCAGTGTGTTTTTGTACAGTGGAAGAAAAAAAGGGATAACCAAGAGGAAACCCACACAAACATGAAGAGAACATGTGAAACCTGGCAGTAACCTGAGCTAAGGATTGAACCAGGGATACTGGAGCCACTTGTGTTTAATTTATGTTTTAATATGTTCACTTATTTGTAATTATTTATACTTATTTTTAATTAATATTTGATATTACAATGTGTATATGCATTTCTGTATTTTACATAGTGATATAAAAAATAAATAAATAAATAAAATAAAGCATATACACCAACAATCTGTGAGCCCATCACTTCCTAGAGGATTGTATAGTAGAACACTTCTCATGTTTATAATGTTTTATCAGCAGTATTTATCACCTTTATTTTAGCTCCTAATAAATCATCTAAGTCTTATAAGCCTATTTATTTATATTACTCACTCTTTACAGCTCATTTCATTGTTCAAAAGTGAAATTCTTATAAACAATAAAAGAAAGCACATGGCAAATTCAGGCATTATAAGAATGAAGTTTTTTCCACTACCTTCTTTATCAACCCTTTGCCTCCTCCACATTATCACTTTTATACACTTTCTTTTGCAAACTAACACTTGCACCCACACAGAATGTTCTACGCTGCATGTGCTGTCAAAACAGTGGCAGTAAGCTGTCACTCAGGTCCTGAATAATGACACCATTTAGGTTTTAACACTTTGAGAGTGTAAAACACAGGCGTGCACACACACACAAACACACAAACACCACACACACACACACACACACACACTTTCTCCACTGAGAATATTGTTATATAACTTTAACTACCATGCTAAAATTTTTAAATTATGTCTCATGATTCATTTGTGAATTATTGAGTTTGGGGTTCTGAAATTTTAATATGAAACATTTTCATGCCATTGGAAAAGAATGTATTTTTTTTTTCCTTTTGACAAGACACATTTTGTCACTCTGCGTGACCCATTAAGTAGCCAAGCAAGAGATTCTGGTGCCACCAAGTGACCTCACCAAGAATTACAATACAAATAATGAATGTGGTGAGAATGAATAAATCGGTGGATCACTTATTAAAATACTATTAAAATGTATAAACCAAAGCAAAAGTATCATCACCTAAGGTGCTTTTAAAAATACACACCTAACTCCTAAGATAGGATTTTTTTTTATTACATTCAGTGTTAATTAGATTCATATAATGTTTCATTGACTTCAGTAAGTCTGGTGATTTAAAGTAAAAATATATATTTAATAAATCACTTACTGCACCTCACTAATTCAACATCCTTATAAGATGAACGTTGATAAAGCCAAGATAGAAAAAACTCTATCAAAGTTATCCAAGTCATTTAACTTGGTATAATCTTAGAGGACATATAGTCAGTCTTGGAGGATCTGCTCCAGAACAAAAAGAAGGCTCCTCAGTCCGTACATGTAGCCATCATCTGAGCTGTCACTGGGAAACACATGGGCAAAATCAATCATCCTGACCTCTACATTTTCCTCCTTCCTACGATTTGAGCTTTTGCCCTCAACCACAGTGTTTGTTGTTGCCTTCATGTCAGCTGTCATTCCTATAACCTGGTGATGTAAAGAGTGAGACCCAAACCCATTCACTTTCCTCACATTGTGAATGGCTTCAAGAATGCTACTACAGTTTACCTGTCCACAGGATCTCTTCAGCTTTGAGCTACTGAGGTGAGCATTACATTTGTTCTCTGGCTCAGCTTGTCTATATTCCATTTCTGTCAGAGCTTCATTTCCAATATTTGCATTGGCTATGTGATGAGAGCCCTCGTACACAAACAACAAAGAGCTGGCATAGAAGTGGAGCTGTTTCTGGCCCTCAAACCAGCGCAGGATGTTACGGACTTTATGGATGCTAACAGAAATGGCATCTTTCCTTAGCTCCTCTCCATTATGAAAAAATCTAGCTAGTCCTGAAAAAAATAACATTGTATATAACTTCTGCACAGAAACAATATAAATATATGAATAAACTATATGAGTCCAACAAAGAAGTCTTCAAGTCTCATTCATACCAGTTTTGAGTGTTTCCTTTGTAAGACTGCGTCCATAGAACTGTTCGTGACTAATATAGCTTCCTGAAGCTACATGGTAAACCTAAAAATGAGACGAAGAGACACGAAGACTGAAAGAGACGCTTTAACATAAATGGACATAACATTAATGTTATTTCTACTTACTGTTATTGGAGGAATGAAGTGAAAAACCAAATGAAAATGAAATGACTAAATCCCCAGTTCTGATAACAAATAATACTATTAATAACTAATAAAATTATTAACCATATGGAATATCAACTGGTTTCCCAGCTTGTTGCCCAGCTGTAAACTTTGTATATTTCTACGAACTGTTCCTACATCAAGAAGAAATTGAGGTTCATCGGACCAGCTAATGTTCATCCAAGGCAGGGATACTTGCTTGATGGGATGCCAGTCGATTGCACACAATGCTCAAACAATTGCCATGTAAAAACATTTATTTTATAAAATTCTGAGACCAAATCATAAAAAACTAAATCTGTTTAAGGAACAATGATCAAATATTCAGTAGCCAACGATGTAAATATTAAACATGTCCAAGAAGATAAGACACAGTCTCTCACCCTCATCCCTAGAATCAAGAACCCAATCTCTTCCATTAGAGGATACTTTCTAATATGTTCTTCCCGTTTCTCTTGTGAGGCAAATGGATCATAGCTCCTTCTCCCAATCTTCACATCCATGATGCATGGACATGTGAACCTCCCAGCCACATCCTCCAGCTTCAAGTACAGCTCTAAAAAAAAATGCATAAAGGCAGAGAATGTTTTCACAGATTTAGTGCATATGCATTTGGAAGGAGTAGTTCTGTGCTTTAGTTACACCACTAAGAGCAATGTGTAAAGCAAAAGTGACCCAGCAGAACAATTACAGGCAGCCATTTGCACACTGACTTAGAGTTATTACCGACGATGTTTACTATTTCTTATTTAACTTGAGCAGTAAACTTGGCATTGTCCGTTATCTGTTACGTCAGTGCAGTTTCAGAGGGCTAGGCTGCAGCTTCTCTGCTGAGAGGCTCTGATAAGACTTTATAACAAATCATTTCTTTTCAGTCAAGTTAGTAGTCACTGGCGAGCCAATCCTCAACACAATCACCTGATTAGAGTCTCCATAACAAAGTTCTTTATTGTGTGCTGTTACTGGGATGGTTCGAAGTTCAAAGCTTGCCAAAAGTTATCCATTAACAAATATGCACCAGAGTTCAACACTGAGTACATCTACACTATAATTACACCCCCACCCTGCATTTACTCTTTAAATGGTGGCTTTTACACCCATAGACATGTCAAGGAATTTATTCTAACCATAATAAATCAGCTTAAATTCCACTCATGCCTCAGATGAAGCAGGGCTTAATACATCCTGTTCTTTTTAGACATGATGTCAACTATGCAAACAAAGTACATTTACTGAGAGAAGACTCAAATATAAATCATTAACCAATGAAACCATTATTTATTGAGGAATAACTTCATGAATCCAGTCATTAGTCACACCTCTACATTCATTTGCAGTGAAAAACATGACCTAAGGCAAAGCAAACCTAGGCAAAAATGTGTTGCCAACTGGAGTTGTTTTTATGTTTGTGTTTATATAATGTACTACATGGCCAGTAGACACCTGACCATAACATTTATATATGCTTTTTGAAACTCCCATACCAGATTTAACCTAAATAGGTAAATATTGGACCAACATAGCCTATCTCACCATTTGGTTTATCTGGAGGTGACCATGTGCCATAGTATTTGGGTAGGTGTTGCTGTAAGGCCAGTAAGTGTGGATCTGTACAGTCTTGAGTAAACACCTATAAAAACACATTCAGGTAAGGGCTGGCCTTAAGCGACCTGTACAATATTTGAGCAAACAAACAAGTGTATGTGTGTAAGAACTGCAGTAGTGTAGTTTTACAGTGTATTTAATGGATTAACTATTGGATTATTGCTGCATTGTCAAGTTTTGGGTGGTGAATAATACCTGGGTGTAGAATAGCATTTCACATGGGCCTCTGGGTGGAGGCTGCATCTGTTTCAGTACCGTACCATCATAATGTTGTAGGATACCTGAGAAATTACACACAAAAACAAAAACAAATAAAAGAAATCTGCATCAGGAAATACTTGATGATCATGAAAGATGAGCTGGTCCGCTGGTAAAACTCCAACAAATTACATTATAATGATCTGAAATAATAATAATTATTATTATTATTATTATTATTATTTTATTTTTTTTTTTTTAATTGATCTAGTAAAAAAGAAACCCTGGAAACAGAAATCTTGAGTTTGGGGTTTGTTATTGTATCAAGACATTTTTTCCCAGGTGGAAAAACTAATTTCAAATGATGGTGAGATAGCAAATTAAAGATTAATGAGTAGAAATTCAACATGGGTCATTTCAGTTCTGAATTTCATTTCTTTTGTCCTAAAAATGAATTTAAACTTCCATGATTTATTCACTCATTCTAATTATTCTGGGTTTTGGTTGCTTTTTAGCTATCCCACCTGTTACTTCTGTTTCACAGACACACAATATAAAAATAAAACACATTTAATACAATTACGTGAAGAAAGATTTGTTTCGAGACTTACGAATGTTTTCTTGTATGTTCAGTTGTTAAAGAGGAGCCTTTAATTCTCTCATGATTAGTTAAACTGAACAATTGCTGAACTGCACAATAGTTTGGGTTTTTTTTTTAATTACCGAACAAAAATGGATTAGATTAATGGGTTAACTGACCGACTTTATGGATGCCGTACTTGTGTCCAGCCACCTGATGTGAGAGCGGTACTGCTTTCCTTCTCTTCCATTCTGCTGCGTTTTCATTTTGAGGTCCATCACCGGCGGCTAGAGATGACTTTAATACTCTATCCTCTGTAGCCATTCTGAGCTTCGGGTATAACATCACACCATAATCGCGTTATTTAACTCTGATCTTCATGTTACGGGGTGGTTCACATACATTATTGGATGTCTGCAAGTTTAGATAAGACAGACCTACTTTGACCGCCGTCCCACTAAAGATTTATAGCTGCACAGAATCCTACAGCAGCCCTGAATCCAAAGCGACCACATCCCACTTCCTCGTAAAAGAAAAGCGGACACTCCGCTACTAATCTCTGGTCAGCGCACAACTGTGTAAAACAGCTTTGCTCCTTACACTTCACGCCCAAACTATTATTCTGATTTAATCTTACTTTAGAGTATAATGGTCGTCGTTAGTCTTTGGCTCGAGTTTCGGTGCGGTTTCGATGATCATTCACTGAGGTACACAACAAGTCCTGGTAGTAAGTGAGTAACAACTCGTTTGCATACATTCACGCATGAAGAAAATACGTAACTATATGTCAACGTTATATGAAACTGAAATCATAACAATTCTGAACTGTCCCGGTCGCTATATGGTGACAGAGTTTTATTTTACACGGCAGTTGTCGAATTCTCGAATCTGATTGGTCAGTAGGTGTTGACTATTTCTGTAACAGTAGCTCTGCTCTTAATCACATAATGCTCTCATTCTTATACAGTTCTCTTTCACTTCCATTTACTCCTCCTCTTTCCAAATGTATGCCTTAAGATAGAGTTGATAAGGCAAATTTTTCAGTGAGGAGAGCTTTATTTCATATTTATGGAAGGAGTCTCCATTGCCTGGGCTTTGCAACAGTCATGATAATTCAGGACTGAGGGCTTTGTTGTTTCTCTGTAATATTACAACCTGTGTTTTCTGCCATATTTACATCAAAAGAAAGAGAGAGAAAAAGAGAAGCTGGTAAAAAAAAAAAGAAGCTCATTTTCTAGCTCATAAAATGTTATAACAGAAGCTAGGAAACTGTGCAAATTGCTATTGTTGGCAACTTACTGTGGTATATTAAAACATTACTGTCAGAATCATGTAGTCATAATAATCAAAAACTGCTGAGAAATAAGATTTGATAATTTAATAGTTCTGTGATTAAAAATGTTTTTTTTCAGGAAGCAAAGGGAGTACTATTAACCTCAGTAGAGATTTCAGATATTATATTTATATGTGTAAGTGTAAGTATACAACCAAAAACATGGTCAAGTGAAAGTAAAAAGGTTTACCCAAGTTTTAAAAAGTAATTGTTGTAAAGCAATTCCTACACTCACACACACACACACACACACACACACACACACACACACACACACACACACACATTTCCCTTCCCTTCAATATTGATGGCTATGAACATGAACAACTGCTTCATTAATATACAATTCAAAATATTAAAATTAATTCAATTCTATTTTAAGTCCAGCGCTTACAAAAATTCATACTTTTAACAGTCAGCATTACAGAAAACCTAGATCTAGATGAGCAAGCCAGACTATGCAGACAGCGACAATGACTAAGCAAAGCCCCTGAGAGGACATGAGTTGAAAACCTTA
>JAOTRN010000041.1:12514261-12527384 GCA_028566695.1 Bagroides melapterus | reverse complement strand
TACTTTATACTTTATAGCTATATACTATAAACTTTATAGCTTCTATGTTAACAATTGTTTTTCTATGATGGAGTAATAAATACTCTCGATGTTTAAATATTGATAGATGAGCAAGGTGTAGTTATATGGTGTACATTTAGATTTCCCAGCCAGTGATGTACTCGGATCATGTTCTCCAAGTGTCCGCCCCTACTGTAGGTCAAGGAGTTCTGGTTTATTTTAGCATCACTGCATTGCAGCTGAAAGAATCTGCACTCTTCATTCCTTCCCTCAGTTGTAAATCCTTGCTGTATACAGCTTTTCCATACAATACCACTTCATCCCATCATTCACCCACAGCCCCTGATTCATTCTACTTGTGTAATGAGTTGATTTTGGCTGTTCGTTGATCGGCAGGTGTGGTTCCTGCTTGTTGGAATGAAACCCTGCAGCTACACCATCCCTGTGTGTATAGGGTTGTACACCCTGGACTAGTGACTAGATGTGGAATGATGGCCAATAGTGTGCTAATAACATTGCTCCTAATGTATTGTTCCACGTAGATTCGCATACAAAGCGGGAATGAGTGGGCAAATATTTCTAGCATTTATATGAATTATCATAACTAATATTAACTGACATGTTGGAATTGGTTCACACAGGATATAGGTAAAATGTCTGAAAAGCTTTTTCTCAGTATTTTCTGCTGTCTGTCTCTCTTCAGGTGCTGAAGCCACTGACTGAGCAGTACATGGAGGAAAATATCCGCCAGACTGTAGTTAACTCTATAAGAGCCAGTCTAACTGAGCAAGTGACACAAACTGCAAAGTTAAAAACTAACTGACAGCTCGTTATGTCTCCTATCTCTATTGTTCAGTGTGTACAGAATGTGTTTTTTGCACAGTTTTATTGTGTAATCTTTTACCCTTAGGTTGAAAAATTAAAACCAAAGTTTACAAACTAGATATATGATGTACACTTTTAGTGAATGACTGAAGCTTCATCACTATAACACACACATGCATACATCTCTTGGTTCGTTTCTTGCCCTTTTAGTAGACCTAAAAAAAAAAAAAAAAACTGAAAAAATAATTTGTTTTCCAACCAGTTTAATTAATGTTTTTTTTGTTGTTTTTATTAAGAATTATTCCTTCATTTTTGTGTTTAAATATACATTAATCCCATTTGAATGTTGCTGACTTCAGGAATAATACAACGGTACAATGTCTGCTCATTACAAAATCTTTACTTTGTCTAAAAACTGACTCCTTCAGCAAATGCACTACCACAGAATGTAGAGCCATCTATAACTGCCATCTACATTTAAAATTGTATCATAACCCCCAGCATGTACATGAATGTATAATATTTTTTTATTGTATTTCTAGAAAATGGGTGGGGTCAGTTGGCTCCTAATTGAGAAATTAGAGCTTGTTCTATACTGTATTCAAATTCATCTGCTCACTTACTGCCACAGTTTTGTCACATCATCTGCCTTTTAAGGAGACGTTGTAATTTATTTTTAAGTGATTAAAATTATTTAAATATCTTTTCTGTGGTTTGTACTCTGACAGTCATGGCAAAAAATATTGGCACCCTTCCTGCTGATGATACTCAACTTCTTTCCTCTATCAGCTACCACAGCTTCTGTTCGGATCTCACCACCAAAAAAATGAAAAACAAATGTTAGAGAGTTTTAGGCTCATGGGTTCTTGTCTGTAATCTATTGAACCAGAGTTAATGTATTTCATGGTAGACTAAAAAGCATTTTTGTACATTGCCCTGGATATAAGGGCATCTGCCAAATTATGTAAAGGTAAATGTAATGTAAATATTTTTAGGATTATCCACCAGATTAATGCTGCTAAACTTTTCAGACATGTATTGAGTCTAAACTGAAAGCATGTTTGAGTGTGCAAAAATATTGTCTGTAGTCGTTAAGGGTGCAGTTAATGAGACTAAGGCGTGACTAGAAGGTCGTTGGTGAATGCACAATAATCCTTTTTTGCTCCTTTTATTGCACAGCTATGGCCATGTTTCATGTTTCTATGGTGACTGACAATTCAAACAGTTTGAACAATAGGGTTCAAGTGTCTCCATAGCCTGTTTTCACACTCTGGTTTAGCCCACAGGAGCAACTGCAAGACTGATAAGGTAGGGGCTGGAAAGAAAAATTACATTAAAAAATAAATTAATGCAACGTTTAGATGGCACAGGATCAAGTAAAGTGCAGAGAACCAAGAATTTAAGCTAGTGACTCTTGAATAGCTTCTAGGCATCATTTTCTAGGAGAGGCTTTTTATACGCAAAGTAAATGAAACAGAAATACAAACTTAATTTAGTAGTGAAATGATGTACACTAATATACACTTCTTATGTTTGAAAGGATTGTCAAATTTACCTGAAACTATGGCAGCAAGTTCTAAAGCAACAGATTCCTCACACAGCAACACCCTTCAAAGTAAAATTGACTTTGAAGGAATGCTTTCTGAAAGCTTGGTAAAAATTCGCCATGGACTTTTAAGAGCAAATGATACCGGTCAAGATTTTCCATACTCAAAGTATGATATTATTAGTAATTTTTCTGCTAAGTACACAAAAGAATATTGGGCTTTTCTCAAAAAGCACAGGAATGTGTATCAAGGGTTGGATAAGCATACAATGGAATTGATGCAAGATATTTTATCCAGAGGAGAACTAAGAGATGATCTTGGGATGTATACCTTGGGATTTAATACCCTGACATCAGTCTCACCAAATGAAAATAATGATGTAGAACTGGAAAACTCTCAGGAGGATCTTAATGCCAGAAGGAACTCTCATCCATCAAACATTTTCTCTGATCATTCAGCTGTAAAGACTGCAGTGTCAGTTTCTTCGTGTGAAAAGGGGTGCAATTTGAAAGGGAAACAGCCTGAATTTATTGGTGTTTTGAAAGAAAAACTGCAACAAAAAGAAAGAGAAAATCAACAGATTGTTCATTTACTCATGCTAAAACACCATGAGCTGACCGAAATTTCAAAGCTGAGGGATATTGAGGCCCTGCTCATGACAGAAAGGCTGAAATATGAAGAACAGAAGAATTTTGAGAAGACCAAGAAACTTAACCATGTCTTTGAGGACATGCGAGAGCAACTTTCCATGGCAAAGAGCAAAAATGAACACGTAATAAGGCAGCTCAGGGCAATTCTGGAGAAATACGAGCGACTTAAAAGACGTGTTGACAACATTAAGAAGCATCTGACAGAGGAACGTACAGAGAGAAAGAATTGTCAAAAAGCATTAAAGAAGACCCAACAGATGACACAAGAGTTAATAATGAATCAGGCTCTTCTGGAGGAACAGAGGGACACAGCAAAACAAGAGTACTCTGAATTCAGGAAGACCATGAAGACAATGGAGGAGCAACACAATAAACTTGTTAGTACTATACAGAAACTTGAAGGTGAGAGATCATCAATGAGAGCTGATTATGGGAACCTTAAAGATCAGTTAAGTAATACTCAGGAACAGAACCAGAAGCTCATTCAAGCACTTCATTCTATAGAGCTAGAAAAGACACAAGCTGAAAAAAGTGTACAGGAAGCTCAAAAGCTGGTTAAACAATTGTATGAAGAACTTAGTGACTGTAAAATGCAAAGAGAAACTGCTGAGGAACAGCAGGGTACAGTGAAAAAAGAATTAAAAGTAATTCATGAAAAATATAAAGTGAAGACACTTCAGCTACAGGAGCAACTCAAGTCCTGTATGGAGCTGTTAGAAGCTAAGAGAACAGAGTGTGAGGCTTTAAATGAAGCTGTCTCCAAACTGAAAACAGACAAGCATGCGATTCAGGAAGAGCTGCAATGCTTGCAGAAAGAAAAGTCAAAGTCTGAGATTGAGAGCAAAAAGGAGGGGGAGAGAATGAGAGAGGCTGTGAGTCTGCTGAAGCATGAGAGAAAGCTGCTTCTGGATGAAATGGGGGATCTGAGAAAGGATTACTTTAGTCTCAGTGATCGCATCACACAGAGACTTGAACAACTGGAACAGACAGATGCACCCATGTACATCACAGACATATCATCTAATCATCAAATCAGACCAGCCAAGGCAAATAACACAGTTAGCCAAATCACATCAAATATGGACAGTAAGTATGACAAAAAGTAAATGCTCATATTTAAATCTAGCTATGAATTGTTTATATTTAAATCTAGTTATGAATTTTTCCCCAGTGATAGAACACATCAGGAAGAAATTGGAGGAAGAAGAAAACACCCAGCAGAAATAAGATGCTCCTAAAAGAGACATTCATGGGGCTGTAAATTGGACATTATTTTGAGCAATGATAATTTAACACAGTTTTACTACTGTAACTTTTAGTTATGAATGAACAATTTTGGAACACTGATGAGAAAGCTTTAGTGTGCAAACATTTGCCCTTAACTGTAATTTGTAGTATATGAATAATGTTCCAAATAAAGTGTCTAGGCAGTGTGTATCCACTCAATATTTTATAACAAGAACAATAGGAATTTGATCTGCTCATTTCTACTTTTCTTCCTTTTCAAGGAAAACTACCAATAGATAGAACTGCTCTTATTAGGAGTATAAGAGGTATAATAAAAGGTAATACTGAAAAAGAATTAAATAAGTTCTGAAATCATAATAATAATAAAAAAGACATTAACACTTAAGTATCTCCTGTGAAATGTTTTCTTAGTTCTTCTCAATTTAGTTTCTCAGCATCTTGCCATGAGGACCTCTTGAACCACACGGATTTGTTATACAAAACTATATTTATTATATTTTGCAGACATGGAAAAAATAAATCAGCGCAAATCATTATGGTCCTTGTTAAGCAGTACTTGAAATATGTTCAGTGCTCTTAAGAAAACAACACTTCTAAGGAAATACTGAAATGCAAAAGATGACCGATGACAATGTTTCACAAGAATTTGCTTTAAACTAAAGACAAACAAAAGGAATTAAGGTGCATTACATACAAATCTCCTTTGCAATATTACAAAATTGTAGAACATGAAACTGTATTCTGTGGAGAAACGCATCATGGTAGCAGTGTTTTAATCTAAATTTGTCAGTCTTATGAAACTGTAGACAATTGTTAAAATCACTATTATGACAGCATGTTAGAGCAGCAATGTAGAAACAGAAATGATTAGAAGCAGTAATAACTGTAGCAAAAGACTACACAGCTTATATAAGCAGCAGACTGAGACCACGGATTGCTTGACCAGTGCCATCTACTTTCTTGCATGTGCAGGCTGTTCATCTGACATTTATGACAGACAAATTTCTGTGCTCTCTTCTTTAGTCTCCACCACCCTGAACACTCCAGTCTTCTCCTGCTGAACACTCTTTTTGGCTCGATCTGAAACATTGGTCACATAATACAGTTGAGTATTTTAAAAATCATCTCAACCCTAATCATAAAAACATGTACACAGGGGTACAAGAAACAAGATGCTTCGAATGTCTTACCCAACAAGTCACTGCGGTCAAGCAAAATTTCCAGGTCCTTGTCACTGATGACCTTGCCTTTAGTGCTCTTCACAGCCCTGCAACACAGACACAATACTCATTAGAAATACACAATTTCACTGTTGCCATAATGGCTCAGAGGTTTACTTGATATAATCATTTGTTTTGATAAAACTGCCAATTTATGCTACATTTAATAACAGAATTAGTTATAAAGTTTTCCAACATCAACAGGATCTCTAGTGACTTTTGTATTCATGTCATCAGGCAGAAGGATACACTTATTTTTATAGCCAATGTTCTGTGAAGATGGTGCTTAGGTTTTATTATCTGATGCCATCATTATTCAGGGTGTAAAATCATATCGGCTCTCTGCTCTCACGTGACAGGTAATATTGAAATAAGGAATTATTTCAATTAATTAAGGAAAATTAAGGAATTGAACACAAACAGCAAACCTACAGATATTTACTGTGTGCTACATGAGCTCAAATGTGGTACCTTTCATAATCGTTGGACTTCAGCAGGTCCATCAGTTCATTCATATCCACACAGCTCTTGGACTGCTTTAATTCAGCTTTTCCCCCTTTAAACTTCTCTGAGGGAGAAAATACAGGAGGGATAAAAACACCTTTTTAAAAAAGGAAAGAATAACCATTCACAACACTTTATGCTGTGCAGTGGTAAGTTTTAAATCTCAAATGAAACTAACTATTTATTCCAGTTGTTAATAAACCTGGGGATGTATTCTGGTGATTAGAAGAATGGATGTAATGCCAAATTACAAATTCCTTGCCCCAACCAACTTCACCAAATCTTTCTTACATTACAGCAGTCTCAAGCAACAAGTTCATTTTAAAAACTATTTAGCACCACCTCCTGGACAAAAATGTCCTGTTAATAAGATCCTTTAAAAACAATTTGAGCTATCTTCTATTACATAACTTACTTCTATGAATCACCATCTTCTCTAGTTTCCTCTTAGCAGATGCCCGTTCCAGGATCTTCTCATCAATAGTGTTTACTGTGATGAGACGGTACACCACCACAGGCTTGGTCTGTCCAATTCGGTGGCACCGATCCTGAGCCTGCAAGTCTGCCTGAGGGTTCTTCAAAAGAAGAGTCAGAATGAAAATAGTTAAACACTTACACTGACATTTTATACATGTACAAAACACATGTGGATTGTGGCTAAAACCCATACCCAGTCACTGTCAAATATGATGACTGTATCTGCAGCTGTAAGGTTGATCCCAAGGCCACCAGCTCGTGTGCTCAGGAGGAAGAGGAAGACTTCTGGATCTGAGGAGAACTTTCTCATCTGCACAGAGTAGATAACATCTGTACCCAAATGGCTAAAACACTTGTTGCAAGAGTCATGCAAATAACCATATCAGATACATGCTGCATACATTTTCTTCTCTGTCACTGTATTTCATGCTCCCATCTAGTCGGCTGTACTCAAATCCCCGGAGGTAACAGTAGTCCATCAGAATGTCCAAAATAGAGGTCATCTGGCTGAAAATTAGGACCTGTACGAACCATCAAAAGCATATAAATAATCTATAAATATAATCTATATAGTATTTAACTCTCAGACTGTAAGTTTATGTATGGTGCTAAAAAAAACAAATGGTTTCAAAGAGCCAAAAAGACTGTGCTTCACCTTATGCCCTCTTTTTTTCAGCTCAGGTAACATTCGGTCAAGAATTAAGAACTTCCCTGATGACACCACTAGCTGCTCATCAATCTGTAGGAGAAACAGAGGGTTGCATAAATCAAGAGTACTTATGCTCCCCATACCATTTAGATAAGAAATTTATTAACACAAGGGTTATACATTTTAAAATGTGAATTACTTTAAACTCCTGAGTTCCCGGAACAAGTGGATATTCAATGAGATAAGGATGATTGCAGCATCGCTTCAACAGCATTAGTATGTTCTGTAGCTTCAAATTGACCTGTGCATCAACAGGCATCTGAATGTCTACTAGAGGAGCAAAACTGTGAAAAGAAATAATATTTTAACACTTCTATATTTGGATCTGATTTTCTTTTTTTTTTTAAATTAATAATTATTATGAAAAAAAAAAAAAAGACACTGACTCCTGACTTTCCATCTCCTTCTGAACCTTTTCAATATATTTTTCTAGATCATTTGGAGAGTCCTTGCTTTCAGAATAGTCCACCACCTTCCGAGACCTGCGTTTAAGACGCCCAGTGGATGTCCTCTGTACTGGTGCAGCCTCTCCCTTAGTTTTAAAAACGATCGCAAGATTAAAAGTTAAATAATGCATGAATTACGCACAAGCATAATATAACTTTTTACATACACACACACACAATCTTTAAAGTAGTATAAAAATACAACACAAATAATAAATCACTTCTCACCTTTTCCTGACCAAGCACCTTTGCAATGGTTTTGTTAACAATAGCCCTGTAAAAGGCATCTTGCTTAGCAGTCATTGGAGCATATACCACAATTTCTTTCTTTGGGGGAACCTCCAAAGTAACATCTGACTTTAGTCGTCTCAGTAGAAAGGGTGTGAGAATCTATGCAAAATAATCAATGTGGAGAGAACAAAAATTGCATATGTTTTACAAGTGCAATGTCTATGGGTATTGGAGCAAATAAGTAGCTTCTGAAAACAATGGTCAGCATTTTACCTGGTGAAGCATATTCAGGATGTTTTGTTCTCGCTCATTAGTTACAAGAGTCTCAACATCTGAGGTGATGGTGCTGATGTCAAACCATGACTCAAAACTGAAGATGTCACGAAACAAACGTGTCACAAACCTGACCCAAACAGACTGCAGGAAATAAATAATATTAATCTATGTTTATGCATACCTCTTCAAGTCATCAAAGACGTCAGGGAGAAGGAAGTTAAGGAGAGACCACAGCTCAGACAAATTATTCTGCAAAGGAGTTCCTGTGAGCAGCAGTTTGTTGTCAGTTGGAAGCAATTTCAGCTCTTGTACTAAACGACAGTTCAAGTTCTTTATCCTGTGACCCTCATCCACAATCAGGTATTTCCAGTGGAAACGCTAGAGAAAGAATTTGGACGAGACCAAAATGAATTGAAGCAATGAATCACAAAACAGTTGCTCAATCATTAACAGATAAACCGGCACTACTAACTACCCAGTCAAATTACTAGATATAACAGCATTTAATGGTGTGTAGGAATCGCTTCTAACCTGAAGATACTTTCTATCAATCATAGCAATTTCAAATGAAGTCACAACAACAGGGCACATATGCAGGGAACCCTGAGGCTTGCGGATTTTCTTGACGAGGTCCATTCTCTCCTTCTGTGAGCCATGGTAAAGCATTATAGGCACCTAAGAAAAGAAGACCAGGAATGATGTCTTGTAAAATATAAAAAGTTTACAATTTCTACGGGGCATAAAATGCAAAAACATTGCCATAATATTTAAAGTAGCATGGTTTTTGAATGTCTCCCCACACACACTCATTGATTGGTAACGATTTTGTCTGAATAATTATTAAATAACAAGTAATAATTTGCTTTGATAATTTGCAAAATTTTCTAATCCATGTTGCAAAACCAAAAGTCCTCATGTTAAACCTAATTTCAATAGTCTCACCTCTGGAGTGAAGCGCCTGAACTCACTAATCCAGTTGGGCAGAGTGGACAGAGGGGCGACAACCAAGAATGGTCCCAGGACTTTCTTCTCAATCATCATTGCAATATGAGCAATGCACTGTATAGTCTTTCCCAGTCCCATCTCATCAGCGAGGATACCATTTATTCCATTCTCCCACAGCATCTACACAACAAATAAAACAATTATATATTGGTAGTTTTCTGCAAATATTCACCATCTCAATATTTCATGGCCTGTGCATGAATACCATTTTTTGAATACCTGTAAGAGTTAACAAATGTTTGGTTAACCACTACACAGGAAAAAAGGTAGGAAAAATGGTCTTTGAAATGCACTTAAACTTTCTACCTGTTGATGGCAGTGTACCTCTCTGGGTATGACAAAAGTAATACAGAAAATAAGTGGGGTTTGGAGGCAGGGAAAGTTCACATTATAGCCACGCACAGTCTGCCAAGTGTTAATATTTCCATTGGATGAAGCTTCAGTGTGAATGCATGTTCACAATAAGCTGTCAGTACATATATCTGCACATTATATTTAATAAAAGCTACTTTCCATACATTGTAGTGTATTTGTATGGGCTTCCCATCAGACTTCCCTCATGACTCTAATACCTGGCTGCTCTCGAGAGTCTAACCTGCTCACTGCAACAGTACAGATTTCTATTTTAAATTATTACCAGACAATGCTTTTTCATAATTGTAAACTGTATATAATAGTATAAACTGTATATAATATCTGTGCACATACCTATTTAAAAACTGTACTGCATTATTTGAATTACAGTTCAGTACAGTTATTGAATTGCCATTTTGCTTTGAGATTTTCTCTATGCTGTTGCTTACTTACCCTTAGCCACTCAATGCCCTCCACCTGGTACCACCTCATCACTCCACCAGTGAATAGTTTGGGTTGCTGTGCAGGCACAGGCTGCCCATTCACTTTCCTTTCAGGGTCCAGCATCTCCTTGGCATTTTCACGTACAACCTCAGACAGTCGCCCTTTTATATCAGAGTTAGAGTCACTTCGTTTTTCTATATCCTCTGCCTCAAGTTTCTTCTGGTTTTGAGCCTCCTACATAAAGCACATCAAGAACAAATAAGATACCCGAGATAAACAGGTTTTGAATGTCAAATTATCTTCTAAAGAAATTCTTAAATACTCTAGATTTGGAGAACTTGTCTATGATTTAACATAGTTTTATGTAGTAGTATTCCCTCTCAAAAATAAATAAATATATTTCAAATTACCTCATCCACTTTCTGTTTTTTGGCTTTTGACAAAATTTCCTATAAAAAAGATATTATTCAAAGAAACATTTTAGGCAATAGTCACACCACAACTTCTTTATAAGAGAGCATAGAGAATAAATGATAAACAAATATTACCTCTTTAGATATAACATCAGCAATTTTATAGTCTTCTTCCCTTTCTCTCTTCTTCCTCTCAACTTAATACAAAAAAAAAAGAGATTAAACTTTAAAGGTTTGCCTTGTTAGATTTTCATTTCATCCCCTCACAGTGTAAAAGTTATTAAATATGTCCATTGATCAAACAGTATTTAAATGTATAAAATGAGCCACATATTTACGAGTCATATATTCAATGGATATACCTTTTTCTGTCTTCTTGCCGTTGGCCTGTGGATTCGGGGAATAATTTGTATTAGTTGGGTAGCGGTACTATGTGCATTTAAAAGCAACAGTGAACAATGATATTTAAAATCCCGAAACAGAACATCAAAGCATTATATCTATACTTTGTCATACATCTATACATTGTCATTTCCATAGCAAAGATTTATCTACCACTTACCTTCTGTCCTGCTGCTTTCTTTTCCAGTCTCTCCTTCCTTATTTTTTCCTGTGTTCATAAATGGTTATATTTATTTCCAAATTTTAAAAAGATGACTTTGTGTCATGAACTTTTACCACTTCATCAGAAATGTATGCAGTAAATGTGTGAAGCTGGATTGAACCTCAAATTTGAAAAACAAACAAAGTCTAACCATTTAAGTTTGAATAACATCTTCCATCGGCTTCATCACTGCATGCCTGTGTTCTTATACACCTATGCTCAGGTTTCTTAGTGTTAACCTTAATCCATAAGAATGCTTTGAAGTTTTGAGGACAAATCAGGAAGCAAGTACTTTATTTCATGGCATTTTTCCCAGAAGGCAAGATGAAAACACACCTCCTGCTGCTGCTGCTCCATTTTAGTAAGGAGAAATTTGGAGTATATGTTGCTTTTCTCCAGAAGGTGCTGCAACCTCTTAAAACGCATTTCTTGAGTGTCTTTCTCCCATGTCTGTCTTGCCTGCAAAGCACAAACATATGCAGGCACTAAATAAAAAGGGATACAAAGCAACACTAACTAAATTAAAACAATTACACCTTTACGAGTCAATGTTTAATGAAGCAAACCATGACAGTTCAATAAATATTAATTATGAATAGGAATGAGGTCCATGTTCAGTAGGTACCTTTTCCATCATTTCTCTTTCCTTTCTTTCCCCTTCTTCTTGCAAGTTTTTTTCCATGTCTGCCATTTCCTTGGTTATGACCACCTCCTCAAGCTGAACTTGTACTGCAAGAACATGCATGCATTAACTCAAATGTAAATGCGTTTAAACAGAGCCGGGCTCTAAACATTTAACGTGCTGATATCAATGCAAAAGTAAGAAGCCTCCCTCAAGAGTTGAACCAGTCAAAGTTCAGTCCCATACCTGCAGTTGAAACCTCCATTGCAGCTCCTTCTGGCTCTTCACATTCATTGTGTTTAGGACAAAGGGGAGACACACTACGTGCCTCATCTTTAACGCTCCTAATACCAAATAAACAACCTTTAGTCTTTTTTATTGTTTACCCACATTCTTTAAATTGTACATGTCGAATATTCCGAATATTAAAAGCCGAATATTAAAAGTAAGGTGTTGCAATGCATGAGGTGTGTAATAGCTATAAGCTAGCTCAGTGATACTTACACACTCATTTCAGGTGGTGTGTGCAAAGGAAATAAGCTGTAGTCGTGTCAACTGCGTCAATATTCAAACACAAGTCCTTAGTTGGTTTAGCTTTTTCCGCAAATATTGCACAAAGTTTTATAACCTTCAGGAAAAAAAAACTTTTCGCTTGGTTAACTCCAAGAAACAAGCAATAAAACAGCTCCGAAATACACTGCAAAATCTAAAATAAATCCTAAGTTGAATAAATCGAAACAATTTTTTTTGCTCGTAAAAGATAAAGACTAAGTTAGCTAACTCAGACAGGACATGAACTAACCCGAACAGTTAGACAGCGTGCAGCTGTGTAACCCGAGACACTGGGGACCGAACAGTTTCGCGCCAATGTGGACGAAACCAACATCACATTCAGTTGGGGTGGTCCTGGCATACGGTTCATGATAAGAATTGCTCTTTAAATAAAACACATTCTAATGGCGTGCTTTTAAAGAGTACATTCTTTTACTATGTTTTTTTTTCATTTAAAGAACGCACTCTTGGTCTGAAAATGATTGTATTAAATGCATGCCAAATACAACACCCCCCTTTCTTTGATGCGCGCGACTGCTTACTTGACATTTCCCGCGAAAGTTAGGCGAGAGTAAAGAGTGTAAAGGATGGGTGGAAAGACAGATTTCTTTCTTTTTTGTAGGTTTTGCCGCTCCAACAGCAAATAGTAACCAGTCTCAGTAACCAGTCACTTCAGGATTTCGTGGAGTTTTTTGTAAACGTTGGGGCAAAATGTTTGATTTGACTTGCTGCAAGATTTTGTGTATTATTGTTAACAATTTATAAATGTATTCTGTTAGACTACTGCCTCTGAACACATAATGGTATAATTTCTATGATAGCTGTACACATGTTCGACGCACATGAATCGAAGAGGGCTTTAGATGAATGCGCGTTGTGATGACGTCAAAAACGTGTTTGGCCGAAATCTTTGCACAAAGTTAGACTTTCATAACAAAAATGAGAATTTTCAAACCTGGATATTAAAGTATTTAAATCTGTTCTTCATTTTTGTCC
>JAOTRN010000041.1:12491690-12501695 GCA_028566695.1 Bagroides melapterus | reverse complement strand
TCCTTCCTTTCTCACAAAACACTGGAACATGTCCATCTGTTTTTGTTGTGTTAGCACATAGAATGATATATTGAGTGAAATAAAAAAAATATATATATATTTCTGTTTTGTTTTTTTTATAGGTAAAGGGGACATGGCTTTAGAAAGTGAGGTTGTGCTGACAAAGATGAAGTTCTTTAAAAACTTCCAGGAGAAACTTTCTGGAGAAAGCACTGAGGACTCTGTGTCAAACATATCCATGCCTGAGCAGGATGTTCCTACATCACACCAGGCCGAAGAAGCAATCTCTGTCAACAGTGCAGTACCTGAACCAAACATGGTGGAGGCAAAGAAAGACTATTTATCTGCAATTTTTTCCAGCACCCAGTTGCCAGGTTTGTACAAATTTGAATCGGAGGACTCTGGGGTAGAGATGCCAAGTGGCGCAAACTCACCATCTACTCCAACAGGTTCAGAGCAGAGCTTTGTTGTTCACAGTAGAGAGTCTTCATGTGACTCTAGCAATCCCAACCCACACATACTAGCCAGCAGTCATTTGCTCTCACTGGAAAAGAGTACAGAGTCCTTACAGACTGAGCCAGCATCATGTACATATGCCCAAGAAAAAACTCTCACAATATTACAAGACAGTCCAGAGGATGAGATGGATAATGTTCAACTGGATGTTGTAAGAGATTCAGAAAGGCTGGAGAATGGACCCTTAGTGAAAGCCTCAGAAAGCTGTGAGGATGGCTCAGTATGTACAGAGACAGTAGATGCAATAACAGTGAGTGATGCTGCTGAGGACACAGGACCAATGATCCATGCCATTGATGCACATGAAGGGAACATGGAAGTGGATTTGCAACATCAGCCATTAAGGAAAAGTACAACGAGTGACAGTCTGGATGAATACATGGATGAGTGCTGCAGACTTAGTGAGGTAACTATAACATTTAACTTGTAAAGAGTGACAAAATGCAAAATATAACATTTAGACAGTAAACATAATTCTTTATTGGCAAGCATTCACAACTGGTGCCGTTTATACACCTTTAGAGGTAGTATGCAAGCACTGTGCTACAGATATATGGCTTCTTTTTTTGGTCTGGGTTTCAGGGTGACCTTTAAACATGCAAATAAGAAATTTATACAGACAGAGCAAAGAAAAAAGAATTACTAAAGCAATAACTCTAAATATTAGTCATAACTAATATGTATAAACATATTAGTTATAACACTATTGAAGGACATTCATGATACTATGAACAGTATTCTCATTCATGAAGATGGCTAGTAATGAACTCCACCTATTCTGCACCTGGCAGCTGTTCTACAACCTGTTTGATGTGTTGAACATGTCTTCCTTTCATGTTCAATTCAATAATTTCCAAGTAGCCACTGCTTCATACACAAGAGTTTTCATCAATGGACTTCACTAACAACTATTAAAGTTGTTTCTTTAAGATGCATTTGATTAGTTGATACACAACACCCACAACATAACAAATGACATAACTGCAATATATACAGAATATATGAAACTAATTTTATCAAGCTAGATAGCTCAAAATAATAATAATAATAATAATAATAATATTAATAATATTAATAATAATAATAATAATAATAATTTACATAGACTGTCTCAATAGAGCTTATTTCTTTACCATTGTCAGCTTGTTCAAAATCACTAAAATGTAGACAGATATGACACAATTACTGCCATGATGTTAATGTGGAGTCTGCTTTATCAAATACATTAGAAAAGTCATAGCTACCTAAGACATTTCTATCACACGTTGGAGGCAAAGAAAGTTTAATTAGCAAACATTAATATCATGACAAAATCCAAAATCACAAAACAATATTTCAAAACCATTGCACAAAAATCATGGCTGAATGTTCGTAAAAAGTTCATAGATGTTGGGAAGTGTAATCCATGGTGTATACCATGGTTTATTCATGGTTTCTTGCTGCATCTGTTGTTCAACTGTCTATTATTAACAATTCATCAGTAGCACAGATAAAAGGGCCATCTTCCCTGCTGGACAATCCAGACAACTGAATTACCTTTATTGACACCAACAGTATAATGTTATTGCTACGAAAATAACATGACACTAAGGCCTTTAGGAAAGAATTATTGATCAATTGGTAATAAGTAATAAGAACACTGGAAAAACGCTGCCAAAGATGGCATACCAGCATGACCAGCAATGCATTGTTTTAGCAGGTGGCAGCTTGTCAGGCAGTATTTTTCCAGCAATGTTATCATTGTTAACACAAAATATTTGATTGGAAAGTGTTTGTGGATTTTAAAGTAGGAATTTTGCAGTATCTCTGGCAAACCTACACTGTATGGTTGACTTGAAGCTGAAATGTACTGATCCAGTGGTTACGCACAGAATGAAATCCTCAGGGATGTCAGAACAAATAAACAATAAATGTCTGCCACTCCTTACTGATTAACAGAATGTTTAGTTGTTTCCTTCCAACGCCTGCTGTTCCAAATAACTCTGTGACAGACGATAGTAATAGCACTTCAGCTTGACTGAGCAGGACAAGCTGCTATAAACTGAGTAGGTGGCCATATGTAAATCTTGGATAAAATCATAAAAATCATGTTGAAAAAATGTAGCGCTGCCCAAAATTTAGATTTACAAATCTACATCTAAGCAAAGAACATTCAGCAATTCACCTTTCAGTGGTATGGACATTTCAAGGTTGATTTGTAAAAGCAGTAAGAGCAGTGTCAGATGTAAATCTACTCTATTTAATGCTTTATTTAGATCATAAGATATAACACTTTGTCAGTCTTAATGAGTTTTAAACAGTAAGTATTCCCAATTCCCAGATGCTTTCAAGTTAGAGGTCATTCTATAGGCTCATACATTCACTTAAAAGACATTTAGCTGCTCTTATAGATATCTGGAATAAGGGTACTATCTAATTAAATGAACCACAAGTAACCTCCTTAATACAATGAAATGATTAATGAGAGATAAGTGATTAAATATTTGATCTGGCAAAGGAATAGGTTTTCCAGAAAGATTTCACATTTTCACATTCATAGGTGAAATATTACAAACCTTTTCCGTATGGTTTCGTTTTTTTCTTTGGAGTATTCTGTTGGAATGTAAGAGCATAGTGTTCTCTAGCATGGCTATGACATGGAGTATGTTGTGTTCTGCTTCTGTACAGTACAGTGCTGCTGTCATGGATTGTGTGTGGTGTAGTTTTCTCTTCTTTTTATGGAGCCGCACATCACCCAGCACCTTTTCATCTGTGCTGAGTGACTGTGCAGATGTCTGAGATGAATGAAACCAGCATGGCCAAACGTCCCTGTTGTCTGTGCCCTGTCCTTCCCTAGCCTACCTGGAAACATCAAGCAGGTGTCAACAAGCAGGCGTCATATCTAAAATATGTATGCAGGCAACGTTGTTTATTAACCTTTCAGGGGCTGGTGTGTTGTGTTTTAAACAGTATTTCTAGAGTGTATGGGCACAGTGACGACAGGCAGACTGGGCAGTCAACTCTAGCTTCATCATTACCTGTCAGCACAACTAATAAACTAATTCCTCTGCTCACTAAACAGAGCTCTTAGACTGAGGAAAGGGATATCCATACGCTTCATGCACAGTAACTTCAAAGGGTTCCTCTCTGCCTTTCCTCTAATCTGATTTGTTTCCTTCTTATAAGAGTAGAACAAGGCTACAGCGCTGTTTTAATAAGGAAAAGGAGATATGTTGCATGTATTTCTATCCATCCTGGCAACATCAGGTCTTTTAATCCTTTAAGGCATCAGGATTTATATAAGAGAGTTGTTTTCCAAACCAACCTTAGGCATATACCTAGGGATCAATGTGACATTCAAAACATAGCATACTCTTGACATAGCATATACAAAAAGGAAGGCTTATTTACCATGTTGCACACAGATTTTAGAAAGGCTAATGTTGTAAGAAGTATGGAGCGCTAAACTGTGTATTTCACATTCTGTGGCTTAAAGTTGGATGTCACCAGTGATTTTTGACTATAGATATTTCAGTTTAATCTTGTAATAGGCAGTTTAGAATGGACTGTATGTCCAGCAACACAGTAGAAGATCATTTTGAGTGTTTTTTTGAAACATACCATTGTTCATTATCCAGGGTTACCAGATTTAAGCAATACTGTACCTTTGTTTAGGGAAATGTATTAGAATTTGTTTCGTTTAATAAATTTAGTAAATTTATTCTGATTCTTTGCTATAAAATAAGATCTTGGTGGACTATTAACTGTTGTTAAATGCAATGTAGCTGAAAATGTTTATAGAGAGAGCATGGATCAGCTTGATTCCTGAACAAGTAGACATCTAGTATGGAGTTATGGATGAGGATTTTACAAAGATTAATATTTGTTGAACAGCTGCTAGTCCCTATAGATGAGTCCCCACTGCATAGCACAGTACTATCCACTTATTCACTTAAAACATTTCTGTACATAAAACAGAAATGATTTCTACAGGAGTCTAAAAGAATCTACAAGATTTGTCTAAAGCATGTATACAGATGGGTGGTATACGTTTATCTGTTCCAATATTTTAAGGCTACAATCAAGCACAGTTTTTCATTTCCATGCCCAAAGGCACCACATTGAACAGTTAGCAAGACTTAGCAAGTGTATTAGAGAGAATTAGCAAACTTTGCTAGAGTCCTATATGTCAGGACTGGAACTAATAATCCCTGATATAAAGTACTGTAGCTTGCCATAAATAAACCTTATAATGAGATGACATGTTATGGAGTCACTGATTGTCATTTGAGGGTGGATTCTGATTGCATCTGCTTGATTTTTTTTTAATTTAGATAAGCAGTTTTGAAAAAGATTCATGCTGATGACACACATGCACAGAAGGATGCACATTGTGCTGTTTGTGCAGCTCTCCAGTTCAGTATAAATGTTTGTCTCACATTATTTATGACTCTAACACAATTATGTAATCAGTAAAAACTAGTCAGCATTAACAAAAATAACTGTTTACTTGAGAAAAAAACATTACAATTTATCTCAATACATAACTTTTAAAGCATGTTGAAGTATATGTTAGTTGTTTTGACAGTTTGTTCGGGTTAATACTAAAAATGACATACACCTTTTTCCATATCTCTCACTCCACCCCACATCTGGCTGGTCATTCCTCTCCGATAGCGTCACGATTAGGAAAGAATTTGCACACAAGCAGTTTGCTGTAGATTCTCTGAGGAAAATACATATTTTTCTCTAAAAGTTGTCTTTAATACATATGTCATTTCTATTCCGACGTGTTAACACTAATTATGTGTGATTGAGTGTGTGTGTGGGTTGCATGAATACTACCCAAATATTAAAAACAGCTGTTTTTACTTGGATTGGAATTCAGCCATTTCATCCTCCTGACATTAAGAAGTTATGGGTCACAATAAAATAACAAAACCCTGAGTTTTGTTAAGTTTCAGTTTGTCTAATACATGTTGCCTTCTTTTCTGAAGGGGAGGAAGTTAAGGGTGTGGGGCTTTCCCTAGCACTTCCCCTTTCCCCTTAACCCAGGACACTTGGGATCCTGAGAAGGATAAGATCAGTTAAACTTCATCCTTATGGGTCAGGGAATAATAGTAAGAGCCAAATGACTGGCTTTCTCATGTTTTTGTTACTAGCATATGAGATGTTTTTTGGATTTAATAATCTCGATACAGCACCAGCTAATGTCCTCTCCACTTTACAAAGATACAGTCTGATAAGAAGAAGAAGAAGAAGCAGCCTTTATTTCTGACACATATACATTACAGCACAGTGATAGCCTTTCTTTGAAAATCCCAGCTTTGGAAGTTAGGGTCAGAGCACAGGATCAGCCATGATGCAGCACCTGTGGAACAAATAGGTTAATGGGCGCAACAGTGTCAGCTTGGCAGTGTTGGGTCTTGAACCCCAACCTACCAAGCAACAAGCCAGCTTGTGCTACCACAGACAAGCATTCTTAGACTTAGTATCAATCAGCAAACAATTGAATCAATCAGAGAATAAATAAATAATTTGACACAATAATTTGATAAATCAAGTCACAATTTCCTGCATGTAATTTGATTGATACACGTATTTAATCACGTTTTTTAACTGCTATACCCTGTTTTTTTAACCTCTATACCGTCTTACAGCAGATCTGGAGAATGTCAAACAACACTGCTGAATCATCACACCACCTTTAAATGCAAACACTGAATTTTTACAGTTAAATATATATTTTAAATTTATAACAGAAATGATACCATACGGTACATAATACTATGATAAAGAAAGGCAATACTCAATAAATGGCTATAAATGACTATAGCTTATGGTCATAAGTGTGTAACCGTGACCTCTTAAGAATCTCACACTCCGTCAAAGGAAATAAGTGATGTCAGCTCCCAGCATTTTTGGTCCCTGTTATGATTTTGTCTTCTATTGTTTAGCCTCTGTGTTTCCACTGATGGTGGGCTTGGGGACGTAAGCTGCACGGAAAAGCTTTCTGGACAAAAAAAAAGCCTGGACCTGAGCTCATATCCTGCTTTTGTTGGGGCACTTTTTGGAATGTGGATGATTGTTTAAATATTTGTGCAAAGGTTCCTTTTCATATTTCATAAAACACGGACATTTGCCACTTTTATGCAAATTGTAAATCAACAAACAAATAACAATTATTGCTTGGTACCTCAAACAAATGTGGTCTTCTTAATCATAATTAACTCAATGATTAAGAGGTGACACTTTATGGAACCCTGAAGTATCCAAATATGACTGATGTTTCTAAAATGAATAAAAATGCAGCTACAGTATGGATGAAAATATAACATGCATTCAAGTTATAGAGAAAAAAATGTTCTACCCCTTTTTATGACTGGACTGCTGGCTATCATCAGTGATTTAACAGAGCAATCATGTGAACATGTTAATGTGCACATGAGATTTCCAATTATTTTAATAGTGCTAGTGCTGTTGAGAGTCCAAACAAAATTCTTCTGTCAACATAAAAATACCTTTTAAAATGCCAGGTGGGAATTATCTCATGCATTGGTATTCACATTCCTACTTATATGCCACTTCACACTTGGCTCTTCATGCTTTTTAAATGTTGCTTAATGTCCAGTGATACTGTCCACATGTTATATTCCAGGTCTTTTCTCCTCAGTGCTAATGTGATCAATTTTTTTTTTTTTTACCTCTGTGTGTCAGGTAAACCAGGCTCAGTCTAACCCACTGGGCTCAGGACTGGGCTACCTGGAACACATCTGTCAGCTAATCGAGAAAATCGGACAGCTTCAGGAGCACAACCTTAAACTGCAGAAACAGATCTGTATCCTGCATAAAGAAAGCAAGACGAAGAGAACTAAGGAGGTATGTCTAATTAACTCTTTATAACGTCAGCAACCCATAATGTCAGTAGTGTTTGCATAGTTGCATAGTTGTTTGCATAGAAATCCTTCATGCATTCTTAATCATTAAAAAGTTACACACTAAACAATAATCATTGAAATGTAATAGTTAAGATATGTTAGGTTTTGTCTTAGTAAACCTAAAAAATAATTCAGTAGTAAATCTAAAGTAAAGCTAACTCTCCTCTATTCTTATTTATGAACATTTCTTCATGTTAACCAAGAAAAAAAAATAATTAGGAATAAATTCTAGGTGACAGGAGTGATTTTATGTATCTACATCCTTAAGTGAGAGATTGTTGGAACATGTTGCTCCAATATAAATCCAGCAGTTCTGCACAGTCCTTAGAAGCGGGTTGTTTGTCAGATAAAAGTGCATTTAATAAAAAGCACATCTGGGTTTAAGCCTCATACACATATGGTCCACATATTTCAGGACATCCCTGAGCCCCCTCCACAACACAGCTGAGGTATTTGCATTGTCTCATGATGATGCTGATCTTTTAATATAGTATAATATGTTTGCTATAATAATTTAGTTAGTCCTTCCACTTGTCATTTTTGATACTGCATGAAAGAAATATGGGGCTTAACCTTTGCACTTTCTACCATGAGACATTGGATTGTTATGGTCTCATAGTCAGTGGGTTGAATGCTATTACATACTTAGATATTTTAAAGCAATAGTTCTTTAATGTGTATAATTTTAATGTTCCATTACAAATTCTACAAAAATAATAAATACCATGCTGTTTTACATTCTTATATGTGAATTACAATCTTTTCTCTATTCTAAGCCCGTTTTGTTCCTCACATCTAAAATGCCAGCTGTAGTACAGTGACTGAGCATGTGAAACATACTTCAACACTCCAGTGTTACAAACTACCTTGGTATTAAAATGGCTACTATTTCCTCAGAAGGGCATCTATAGAATGTATTCTGCTTGCTTGATCATCCTTCACCCACCTTTGTCCCACTTTAGACATCTGCCCTATGACTGAAATCCCATGCCAGCACATTGTGTAGATGTCTGCATGCCCTTTAAAGACTCTGGCCACTGTGAGAGCTGTTTTGTTCATGGTTTTTCTAGAAAGCCTGTTCCAAACTGGCTCTGTCAGGTTGGGCGCTCGGTCCGGAAAAGCTTTTTGCGACACAGTGAGTGAGCTCAGCAGGGAGCCGCACTTCAAAGTCATCAAAGAAAGCGAGCGAGGCGAAAGTGAGGGATTGGCATAGGCAGCCATTCTGAATTCAGACCAAGAATCCGCTCATTTTCAAGCTCCAGAGTTTCATTATCACATTTTGGTAAAGGTCTTGTTTAAATGTTTATGCATTTTTTAAATGTTTCTACTCCCTTGCTGTGTTCATTTCTCCCATCTTGGAAGGCTATGTTGCTACAGTGGTGTCGTTCAATGGCAACCTGATATCGTGTACATGTTCTGTAGCCCAAATAAATGCTCATTTTTGCCCCTTTTGTGACAGTTGTATGAAATTTTAGTAAACTTGGGTAGAAGGTAATCAGCAATGGTATCATATTCTTAAACAAAACAATGCTTTCAATGGTGGGCAAACGTTGTAGACCACACTGCTTGTTCATTCTCTCTGGGACAACAATTCTGCCTGTTATGTGTGTATGATGGATGAAAAGGCAATGGGGCCACAACATGCCATCACACACATCAAAAGACAGGGGAACTCTGCTGAAACGTGCCCCAGTCTCTGTAATAATGGGCCCAGTTGACACGCCAGTCTCCTCCCTGCTGCTTCCAGCCACCCTCCTCTGCACCCTCAAGACAGCCTTTCATTTGTAGTCATTATAATCCTTCACAACCCAGACAATAAGCAGTTACCACCTACATGGTCTTGTCTCTCTTACTACTCCACTAAAGTACATATTAGCTAAGACCAACCTCAAAAGCAGCAACAGTCTGTGAAAAGAGGACTTGGCACTGATTGCACTTTAATATATACTGTATGTAGATAATATACCACAGTAGACGTGTCACTTTCCTCTTTGCATTTCATGAGAACGCAGGGAAATGCCTTTGATCTATCAGGCATGAAATTCTCATCTATACAAATACAAATACAAATGGCCTCCAATTACCGATTCAAATATCAAGGTTTTCCTGTACATATTTCAAATCATGCTAAATTAAGCATGATGGCAATAACATGAAAATCTGTCTGATTCTATACTGTATATGTGTCCAGTGACAATTGTGTCAGCTGATTATACACAGTCACAATCATACCATGGATTTGAGCTTCATGTGGGCTAGTGTTCAGTCCATGTAACTGATGTATCCTTCATAAAATGAACATATTTTCTAATCAAATTACACAAAAGGGCAGAAAACATAACCTTAAGATTGGGGTTTAATTAAAGGCATACATCTTTTCAGTTTTACCACAGTTGGGATATATGGCATAGATATTATAGATATTCATTAAAAAAATGAAATCATGTATTCAGCTGCCTATCTATCTTATGTGTGTGGTGTGTGCACTTGAGAGCGAGAGAGAGAGAGAGAGAGAGAGAGAGAGTTTGTCTCCCATCATTCATTTGACAGAAACATTTATAAATTCTACTAA
>JAOTRN010000041.1:12440798-12456940 GCA_028566695.1 Bagroides melapterus | reverse complement strand
GAAAGAGAGAGAGAGAGAGAGAGAGAGAGAGAGAGAGAGAGAGAGAGAGAGAGAGAGAGAGAGAGAGAGAGAAAGAGCACCATACCACAGGGCACGGGGCATCCAACCCATCCAGGCCTGGCAAGCCTGGTTCACCTTTCTCCCCTTTAAAGCCTCGGAAACCCTGTTCATGAAATTAACCACATCAACATCCTGGTATACCACAGTAGCCATACAGGCCACTGACTAGCCTCTAGGTCAGGCTAGAGGCTAGTGATACTCTCAGAAAAAAGGCCTAAGAGAATCCTTGGTTTGAGCAAATGATTTCCACGCTGTGAATTTAGCAGCACCTAGCAGCATCTCCCCCTCCTGAAAACGGAAAAGCCCAGAGAAGGTTCTGGTCCCTGCTCAAGGACCACTGATCCTATATGCCATTTATGTGTTTGGTGTAGAAACATACAAAGCTTAACAAGTGCCTTTGTGAAATAAAATAGAATTTTTCCAATATTGAAATCCAAGATTTGGACCAGAACCACTTTGGGTATTTGTTAATAAGTTAATATCACATCAAGACATAAGGCAATGTCTGTGGATCCAGGGACTCTGTTTATCCCAACTGCCACTGTCACCTTTAGCCTTGATGTACCACATGGAATGAAAGACATACCAAAGGACAAGGGGCATCTAATCCTGGGGCTCCTTGGTCTCCCTTATCCCCTTTGGCCCCCCTGTTGCCTCTCTTGCCCCTCTCCCCCTGCAAACAACAGTGCATTTAAGAAGACAAAATTTAGTCCTCCCTTTGACCTGAAGCAGTAATTATAAAAAAAAATGCAAAATGAATCATCACTACAAATATTTTTAAAAGTGTTTAGATGTTTTAATAAAGAGTATAGGATTTCTATGTGAATTTAGATAAAGCATAATAAAAAGGGATTTGTTGTGAGTGGAGGAGTTAGGGATAAGGAATGACAGCCAAAGCTAATGGTGTGCAAAACCTTCTCAGTAAGACTCTCCATTCCAACTGAATCACCTGTTTTTATTTTTTTTTCTTTGCCTATAGCTTGTACCTTGACTTATCATCATAATGTTTTCTTTACTACAGTAAACTGGAAGATTCTATCGTCACAATGAACAGTTTTGTCCACTAGATGGAGAGAAGTACTACTAAACAACGCATATTTCTAAGCACACATTACTGGTTAGTGAACCAAATGCTCAACTGTTAATATATTACTGGATGTTATTTGCATGATTTGATACGCCAATTATTTTCAGACGTGATTAAATAACCTATTTATAGAGTACTACTGAGTGATAAGACACGAAGGCTCAAAATAATCTGTAGCTTTTATTCTGTACGATATTGGAGGCCATTTACAGAAATCTAGAAAAACATCTAGACCAAATATACCCTATGTATATTCCAAAATACAGAAAGGTGACACAGTAAAGAAAAAACATAGATTTTGTGCCACCACAAGCCATCAGGAACGGATTCAAATTGACCTAGGCATAGTTTCTACAAGTATATAGAACTGTACTGGAGGGATGAAATCTATTTTTCCTCAACTGATGTTTTGGTAGTAGTGGTGGAGATCTCAGTCAAATCACCAATACATGTTCATCTGGGCTAGGAGCTGGTGACTGTGAACCTACTGTACCTCATTTACATCATTTTCATATTCAAACCATTCAGTGAATCTTCATGAATAAGGGGTTTGTTTTAAACTTTAGGTCTGCACACTAAACTCTAAGGCTGTTGACAGATTCTAGGAATTTGAGAATTCATGGCTGAGGACCTGCATCTGACCAGAGTGCACAGTTCTCATGCTGAAAACAGTTATAGTGCTGAATAGAAATATAGCAGGTGAAATACAAAAGAGAAAGGGGTTTTAATTTTTGGAATGCCTCATAATAATCTAACTACAAGTCTGAAAGTTTAGGAACCGACAACAGTACAACAAATATAATTCATTTTGTATTTATTATTTACAACATATGCTCTACACGGTCACATTGATGGTCTAAGCAGTTTCTCAGTCTCTCAGATTTTGGGTAACATACCCAGATTAGCGTATTGACCTTGACATTGGTTCCTGACATTTCAGACCACCTGAAAACTATTGGCTTCTAAGTGGGCCGTTTGCTGATACTTGAAATTATTATACATTTTTCAAATACACCTAGTACTTTATTAGGTGTCAAAAAATATTTGACTCCTAATATAGAACTAGCTGCATTTGAATATATATATATACAAATTAAAAATTATTATTATTTCCTTGTTTGTTCTTTCTAAAGAAAAAAAAAAGCTGTCTTTATTTGTGGCTCAAAGACTAAGTGGTGTCTCTCTCATATATTTGCTATCCTTAGTTGTAGACCTGGTTAAAATAAAATATGATATTTCTGAGAACTGTGTACACTATCTGAGGCAGAGGACAGTAAAAGCTAGTTGGCAGGGAGTTAAGTGGAGGAAGGCAGGAGGAGTAAGGAGGAGTAGTAACCCAGACTAGAACATTAGAGGAGCAGGAGGAGGCCGGGGAGGGAGAGAGGGACAGAGAGGACGGCAAAAAGAGCCATGGATCACAGGCCAAGGTGCAGGGGAGGAAAAGGGGAGAGGAAGACCTGCAGAAAAAGAGAGGAAGACAAAGGAGGAAAACAGTAAAACAGTACTGAGACAAGTAGGTTCTCCTCAGCACCTTCAACTGAACTTACTATTAATAAAACTTTTTAAGAACAAGCAATCTTTTCTTAGTCAAATATAATGGTGAAATATTGAATTCAGAGAATTTAGTGTAACCGATCCTATTCTCATCTCTAAAATCTACTGAAACCTATTTCTGAACATTTCTAGAGGAGATGCTGGGAGGAACACACATTCTTTCAAAGTGGGAGGTTTTCAGGCACTGACAAATAGTGTTAATAGGAAGGAGGTGAACATATATTGTGGCAAGAATGGGGAAGGAAATGTATATAAGCTAAATACTCTTCTGAATCACAGAAAAAAGATTCATTTTGCAAGATCTTTTTACATGTAAGCTATTACGTCATGCTAAAGGGGCTGTGAAATTAATACAAGATGAGAATATATATCTCTAAATGAATATTCCATACTGAACGTTCTAGGTAACCTTGAAAATCTTGTGTAAAATGTTATCTTATGCATATGTTCATATATCTATTCCCAAAAGATAAAAAATAAAAAATAAATAAAATGTCATAGGCAAAAGGTAGTCACAGCATCAATGATTTGGTTTAGTTTGTTGCAGCTAACTGCTTTATCAACATTTGTAAATGAACAAATGTTTCCTTTCATTTCTGTCTTGTATACGATTACTGTTTTAGAATTATTTATAAGCCTATGATTAATACATGTGGATTATGTGTACTGAGAGAGCTTATTTTTCTCTGCTAATTAATATCAACGTCTAATAAATAAAGGCTTTATTTTTGTGCAGGCATAAGAGTAACATTGTGGTCTTATTAATTTAGTTGCTGTAAGCCAATTTTTCTTCTATTTACCCAGTAACATTTCTCAGAGATGAAAGCCTCTGAAAGAATGTGGGAATAGTGATGCAACCGGGCAGGTGACTTTCAAATTCTGCCAATCCTGGCATTTGCACACCTACTTTGGTCCAAATACTTGCTACTTTTTCCATCTGAAAAGACCCAGCTTTCAGCCACAAATCCAAAAATTTAGTTTGGTGAGAGAGAGAGAGAGAGAGAGAGAGAGAGATCTAAAAAGTTTACTAGCTGTTGATGTTAAAGCTGGTAAAGTGTCCCCTATTCACAAAGCCATTTGTTTTCATCTAAAGGCAATCCCACAATGAAATGTGGACATTACGTTGATTTTTCTTTCACTTGAATGTATTTGTTTTCCATTTTGTATTGTTCACTATAATCTACTTTTAATTTCTTTGTCTAAAGAATTAACGTGTGTTTCCATACATGTAAAAAGAACCTGCAAAATAAAATTAGACAACTAACAAAAGAAAAGCAAATTTCACAATACACAATATTCATACATGACTTAGTAATAAGTAGTAATAGAAAAAACACATCTTACTTTCTAAACATTACTATTATTATGCGATAAACACTGATATATTGAGATATAACTATTTATAAACATTACTATGTATTAAATGTTTCTGAACCTAGCATTGCTCTGCTCATTTTAACATCAGTTGTACTACCAAAAAAAACAATAAAATGCATATTCAGATATTAATCCCAGTAACTACAATCTGTGCTTTCAGTACATCCTATATAGTATTTAACAGATTTGACTGGAGCACTGGGCTTAACACAAACTCCACAATAATTATGAAAGCCTCAATATCTAATTCAGATGCAAAAGTATCAAAACTTACCCGGTTTCCTTTTAATCCTGGTGGTCCTACTAAGCCCTAATAACGTGGGGGTAAAGATATGAATGAATGGAAAAAGAAGTGTACATGAATAAATATGTCTACAATCTATTTCACAGGAAAAGTACAAAAAGTACTGTTTTGAGCATAATTTATAATCTCTAACTAAAGCTGATCCTGGTGTCTTAGTGCCATAATTCATATTGAGAGTGAGTTTGCTCTGTACTTACAGGGATGCCTTGAGGCCCGATTGGTCCTGCTACTCCCATTTCACCTTTCTCACCCTATACATATAATACAAGATGAACAAGATGTCAACAAACTGATAGAATTTGAATGCTATTATGATTTCATATGTAGTGGATGAAATACAGATGCAGATCCACCTTTCTAATAATTCTATCAAATATTTATGAGCAGAGATGAAAATGTATCTCACCCTCTCTCCTTTTGGTCCTGCTGGTCCGGGTATACCAGGCGGTCCTATAAGACCCTTTGAAGGCAAAGATAAACATTTACATATTCAGCGTTTAACAGAAGGCATGGCTCTAAGTGCCACAGTCATGAAGGAAGAGAAAGTACCAGTAGATCAACAAGCGTTTCAGAGTTGACAATGTGGTTTTCTACAATCGCATTTTTTCCCTCAGTGAGGTCTATATCGATGCTCTTCGTAAAGTTTATCGTGAAGTTTATTAAAAGTGCTTTCACACAGTGGTGGAATTACGGTGAAATTCTAACCATAAAAGTGCTCACATCATCGTTGAACTTTATGATTAGCTGAATTTACTAGATGGAAATTTTCTATTATGGACCACATAATAAATAAAATCTGTCTCTGAAAAAAGCTGTTTAGAAGCTTTGTGTGTTTCCATCAAAACAAGACATTTACAAGCCCAAGAATATAAACAGCTCAGAATAAACTCTCCAAGCCATCATTTCATAATTACCGTAACTCCAACATGATATGACTGCACTAAGATTATAATTCTACAGTAATAGTACTAGTAATAGTAATAGTATGTGGCTTGCAGTGGAATGGCTATCTTACCTTATGGTAAGTTTTTGCATGTAGTAGGATTATGGGTAATTTCCCAAGCCAAGTAATGCTACACTGTCCATTGGAGTGCTATCAGACTCACGATTCCAAAGATTACTGATTGGTATAATAATATTAAATCCATCTTCAACTCTGATTTCTTGACTTCGACAGAATTGAACAGAATAGAAGACTTTTTGCTTTCCTGCAGTATCCTCAGGCATGAGATGGATATGCCATACTTTAATCATACAACATGCAACCGCATCCAAGCATGCGCTCCTGGTAAATCTTAGGGTCAAGGATACTTTTAAAGAAAAGTCTTTGAAATGTGATGATCAGAGGTCAGCCATCTTACTGAATCAATACTGAATATGGCAGGCTACAAGGGCAGGCTGGACAGGCAAGAGACTATTTATCTTGGTATGGAGCTATATGTATCTACTCATGCACCCAATTACTCAGCTCAATGCTGACAAATAAAAAGTGTGTGGCTTGTTCTGTGTTCTGGAAAAAGCAAGAGTTTACAGGCAAACTGGCTTTGAACAATGTAATCTCAAAAGCCAACCCCTTGCCAATCCAGCCTCACCAAGTGTCTAAACAAGGGCCTTAACCAACAGGCAATATGGAAAATATGACAGACAAAAACAAGCAGAGAAGGAGAGGCAAGCAGATAGAGATATATGTACTCAGACACATAGCCAGTTGCAGGCAGGCTGTAGAAGCAAATAGATAGAGGGAGAAGAAGAGAGATGAAAGGAGACGGGTGAGGGGAACGGGTCTTGTGCCACTCACCACTGGACCAGGCTTGCCGTCTAAACCATGAGCCCCCTGGACAGTGTGTAAACAGTTAGAGAGTGGAGGGGAGAGATAGAGATGGTGGGGATGGGGGAGTGGGGGAGTGTGGGGTGAGTGAAGCAGTGATTTGTGTGGCATAAAAATAGCTTTGATGGAGGAGTGACAGTGTGGCTGATGATGTGAGAAGTAGACAGTAACTCCTTTTAACTTTCCACATCAGTCTAAGTTACTTTCTGTAACCTGATCAAGTGCTTTGATGAATTATATGAAAAGACTTTTATGATTCCACCAAAAGTGGTAAACTACAAAAGAAACTGAGGTTCGGGAATGTAATGATCTATACATTGTCCCTGTCAAAAGAAAACCTTACTTTATAATAGAAGAAAATTCATCCATCTAATGTCAATTGTGTAGTGTAAAAAGTCTGCTTTCCGCGTGACAGTACCAAAGTTCAAACTAGTTTTGTACACAGTTACAGAATACATTTTAGTGGATACCTGGCTTTCAAAAATTAAAACAAAAAAAAGTTCTATTTAAATATTGCAATAAATAAAACAAAATAAAGGTAATAATTAACGTTAAAGTACTGAATAATAAATTATAAATAATCTATCATAAATAAGTTATTTATTTGACCTTTTATTATTGTCCTTTCCAAATAATTTTCAAAAAAATTTTCAAAAAAAATTCCAAATAATTTTACTCAGTAAATATTCACAGAATATAACGGAAAGCTGGAATTATGATTAAAATAGGGATTAGGGACTTAAAGGTTTTCTTACGACACCAACAATATCCTATCTATATGAAGTCTTTCAAAATGTTTTCATTTCTCAGCAGCTTTACTGAGATGAAACTTTGGCTAATTGCAAAAGGAGTTATTGTGCTACTGGTTGGGTGACTAGACCAAGTTACTGAATGACTAACACCATAAAGAGACACCAAAAGTTAGGAAAAGCCCCCTTGAAGTTCACACTGGACAACACTAATTGCATGCCTTTTAACATAACAAAGAACATCATGAATTATGTAAGAAATTTATAACACTGAGTCATTTGAAACAGAATCAATTACTGTGGATGGTTCTTGAACTCTAACATACTACTGAATGCAGTTAAATATTGGGCATCTTTCTATAAATATAGATAAATCTATAAATAAGATGACATTTTTAGTAAGGTTTAGATTCTGTATCTATTGCCTTAACTGAAAGCACTAACTCAAATCTTAATTATAAGTGAATAAATGCATTTAATTTGTTCTAAAATAAGAAAACATCTATATACCACCAAGAAAAAGATAGTAGTTGCAGTAGTACTGAATATGGTATGTCAAATGTTCTATCTATATATTTGAGTATAATTATGTTTGACAGTATGGTCTGTCTGCTAACTATCTCTGTGTTCCATGCGCTTTCTGCACACAAGAACATTTGCTGCTTCATGCAAATTGACACCATTACACTCAATAAGCCATCAGCCAGTGAAGCCCAGTCTTAACACCACAGAAAGCAGCAGCACATTAGTCATATCATATTATATATTTAAACACATCCCTAACACACAGGATGTCCTTTGTTCCAAAAAGCATTAGCTGTAAAAACAGTATTGTCATTATTTTCATACTTGCATATAAATTACAAACTTTTTGAGCCATTTAAGCTGAGTGCTAAATAAACACTTGATACACAAGAGGAGTACAGAAATGTACTTACTGGTAATCCAAGATGACCCCTGTCTCCTTTATCTCCTTTCTGTCCAGGTGATCCTTTCTCTCCTCTCACACCCAGACCTGGCTCCCCCTGACAGAGAACAGCACAGAACAGATTGACTTACTTTGACCAATGAGGTGTGTGAGGTGTCCTAAAATATGAAATCATAGACACTGCAGTAATGTCTCAACCTCACCTTTGGCCCTGACAATCCTGGAGGTCCCTGAAAAATTAAAATAATGCATGTTTGAATTGTGTATATAATTACATGATCTACATAACTAAATAAGAAATGTTATAATGTAGACTCCAAAACTCAAAACCAGACTCAAGGTAAAAAGATTTGTAGGTTGTATAAAGTTGATAAAAAATCTAATAGATTTTAACACCACCTGTTATATTGTTTTATGTCATTTTTGTTTTCTGTGTCTGTTAATTTTTTTTTGCACAGGCTAAAAGGTTAAACTGTTTTCGATGTGTAAAAATGTTTCTAAACTCACTGACTAGCGGCGAGTCTGGCAATGTGTTGCCTAACATAGTAATGCAATAATGTAATTCTTCATAAGTCATTGTAAGATAAGTCATTCTCACCATTGGCCCCACTGGCCCTGCAGGTCCTGGAGGTCCTGGTGGGCCATACATCTGAGACAAAATAGGGAACAAATAGTAACTTTACTCTGTTTTACTCTACTTTAATTAAGATCCACCAAAAGAGAGATCTAATAGTAAATGAATGATCAACAATTATTTTGCATGTGTGTGTTACTGTTCAAATATCAATGTTAATGACAAACTGTCATGTCTGTTTGTCACAGTCTCATGATTTCTAAAAACAAACAGGAACATTTACCTGGTCTCCTTGTTCTCCTTTCTCTCCAGTGTCACCTTTCTGACCCTGAACAGCAGGATAAAAAACTTTTTTTTTCAAATATATTGTTCATTTATTCATTACATAATGGAACAGCATCAGAAACATTCACATTCTTCTGTTATCTGTTGCCTATGTATCAATAACATTAACCCAATGAGGGCACCATTGCGTACCATGGAGCCTGGTAATCCAATGGGGCCAGGAGACCCTGCAGCCCCCTTTTCACCAGTAGGGCCATCTAAACCCTACAGAATGGGAAGGAATGAGGAAATAAAGATTAAATACTGCCAAAATGGAAATTTTGGTGGAATCAATTGACATTATTCAATTATTTTCTGGATCTTGAATCTTGAATCTTTGAGAAATTAAAGATGGACGCAATGCTGCCCATACACTGAACAGCTAGTACTGTGTTGTCAGCTAGGTCAAGTTCCTTAAACACTCACAGGTGATCCAGAGGGACCCAGGTCTCCTTTATCCCCTTTAGGTCCTGGGAAGCCCATAACTCCTCCCTCTCCTCGCGGTCCAGGTGGGCCAATGGCTCCAGGCTCTCCTGCTTTTCCCCTAGGACCCTAAGACATGCAATCGTTAAATATTAGTAATCTACTTTGACCACTGCATATTTTAAATTGTTTCATAACAAAAGGGAAGAAATACTCTTTTACCTTTTCCCCATCAAGACCAGGAGGCCCAGGCAGCCCAACTTCACCCTGAATACAAAAGTTGTACCAAGGAAATGTTTTTACATTTGTAAAATGTTTTAAAAATGTTTTTAAAATGTTTTACTCATTGAATCATCAGTAAAATAAATGAAATTTGGAACACTGAACATGATTCAAATGTAAATATTTGAAAGATCCACTACCTTGGCACCAGGTATCCCAGGAGGCCCTGGTAGACCAGGTGGGCCCTGTAGTCACACATGATTAATTATTGGAATGAACAATAATTGTGTATTTTGTTAACTTATATACTAGTCATCCTCTTATAAACAGTGTACACTCACCATTAGCTGCACATTACGAATATCCTGAAAAACAAATAGCTTATTTAACCATACTGTATGTATAAAATTGCAGTTTACCAGATGAATATTATCATAAATATGATTAGACAGATAACATACGTTCTCATTGTTGTTTGTTAACATTTTGCCTGGTTCTCCTGTTGCACCTGGGGGACCCTGATATGCAAAAAAAGTTGAATTAAATAAATTAATTAATAAATATAAAGCAATATTGTACATACTTATTTCAGTTAATTTGCATTTAAGTTTTAACTCACTCTTGGTCCTGGTTGGCCCTCAGGACCTGTTTCACCCTATAGACAGACAAAACATATACAAATATATAACATAAAATATCAGTGTAACAATATAGTGGTTTTATTATTAGTGGAGACATTACTAACCTTAATGCCTTGATCACCTTTTTGACCCTGTAATGTAATACATCACACTGGTTAACAGCTTATAACAATTAATGATCACTGACAAGCTGAAAAGCCAGGCTTAAAATGCAGCACCTTTGTTCCTGGCAGTCCTGGCACTCCTGGTTCTCCTTTAATACCAACTCCTGTAGAACTCATTTCCCACTTTTCGCCCTGCCAAGAGATAAAAACACAAGTGCTGATTATCCCAATTTCAGTTACAGACATACCAGTTGTCAATATTACTTACAGCATGATGTAGTCACTGACACTAAAGGCATGAGACTATTCATTAAGTACTGTGTTCTGCAAATACACTGCAAATTCTACCACTACACTTTTCAGGCTTTACACACAATCTAGTGCATCATACATTATTAGTAATAAATGCCAAGGAACAAGCATGTGCATTGTTAAACACGTTCAGTCAATTAATCAGTAATTTACTTTCAGTAAGCTTTATGCCGGTCACATTGGATCCAGAGCCAGTCACACAAACCAAACAAAACACTAATTAAACAACTAAAAAATGGGAACTCATTGATTAAATTACAGAACTGGACACTAACATTTTAATGAATTCACAGTGCAAAGTTAGGTCAGTGTTTCACACACAGCATGTTCTCATGCCCAGACATATAAGAATGACACAAATTCATAACAGTAATGAAAACCATATGGAAAATTTCTCTCAGTCATTGACACTATATTCTCCGATTTCAAACAATGAAACAAGGACCCAGTGTAGCAATGGGTGCACACAACATGACAGTAATTGTGAATGAACCTCGTGCTCTTTTCATGACCATTAAAGGCTTACCTTATACCCTCGCTTCCCAGGAATACCGGGAATACCTGTCTGACCCTTTATACAGTGATAGAAAACACACCATTTGTCACCACTAAGAAATTAAGACTAATGTTTTATTGTCACTGTCTATATTTCTCGGACCTTTACCTTTATTCCGGGAGCACCTGGAAAACCAAGTTCTCCCTGAAGTAATTGATGAGCATGGGTAGAGGCAGAAAAAAGGAGACAGTAATCACAAGGAAAGAGAACAGGATCCTAACATCTAAAACTCAACAAACTCATGCCAGAGCTCACAAAATAGCATATTTTTTTAAAAAAAATAACCTTTATTAATTGTTTGGTTATTATTAAAAGCTTTTATTATAATATTTTTCAACCCTAGTATCAACACAATTTACAATAAACTAATTCAAACTTTTGAACATTTGATGTCCATTAGATCCCATTAGTCATATCATATTTAGTAGACAACATGCACTGGTGTCAATATTTAGAACATCTGGTCAGGCTTTTTGTGTTCTAGGCATCCAAAGCTGATCACTGGCAGAGTCACAATGAGCTGCCCTACATTGCTCTGTTATTCATAGTAAAGAACAGATGATAGGTATTCACGTCTGACTCAAACTAATGAGCAAAAAACAAGGAGGTGATATACAGACACAGCTGAGACTGTACACAAGGACTTGTAGTTAGTCACTGAAACTCTTCCACATGCCCTCTCATTCCTCAAGACCACCAAGCCACTAACTGGGTTTAATGTACAATCCCTTCCAAAAGTACTGGAACAGCAAGGCCAATTCTTTTCTTTTTGTCATACACTGAAAACTTTTGAGTTTGGGACCAAAAGAATATAAGATGGTAGATCAGAGTTCAGCTTTCATTTCCTGATCTTTACATCTAGATGTGTTAAACAACTATGAATATGCCACCTTTGGTGGAAACCCCCCAGTTTTGTAGGTGAGCAAAACTATTGGCACCAAGAGACTTATAGTAAATTATAGTAAATTATAGTGAACACTTGATTTAAATATCCCTTACTTGCAATAACTGCATCAAGTCTGCAATCTGCCAACATCTCTTACGTGTTTTCTTCTGCAGCTTTTTTTTTGGGTTTCTGCCTTCTGTCTATTCTTCAGGAGTTGAAATGCAAACTTTCCTCTATTTCCCAGATGAAGTCATTTGTGTTGTCAGTGTGTTTTGGGTCATTGTCTTGCTGCATGATGAATTTAGTCCCAGTTAGACTGGATGCAGTTCTCTGTAAATTAGTGAACAGGATGGTTCTCTAGACTTCTGAATACATTCTCCTACATCATCATTAAAGATTAATGTGTTTGGTCCAGGAGCAGACATGTGAGCACAAGCCATGACATTACCTCCGCTGTGTGTGATTGATGAAATTGTATGATTTGGATTATGAGCAGATCTTTTATTTCCCCACATTTTGGCATTCCCCTCACTTTGTTAGAATCACTCTGGTTAATCTTGATTCCAGAACTTTAGTGGCTGATCTCCTCATTTCTTTGCAAATTCCAATGTGGCTTTCATACCACTGATGAGTGGTTTGCATATTGTGGTATGGCATCTATATTTCTGTTCTGGAAGTCTTCTTTAAACAGTCGATTGTGCTACATTAACCACTGCCTGTGGAGATTGTTAGTGATGTCACTGACTGTTGTTTTTAGGTTTTTATTCACGGCGCTGTCATCAACTGTTATTGATCTTCTTTGTGGAACTTTTCAATGTCTGGTTGTTAGTATACCAGTGGTTTGTTTCTTTTTCAGGACATTCCAACGTGTTGTACTGGCTATGCCCAACGCTTGTGCAATAGCTCTGATCCCTCTTTTCTACAAACCATAATAATTGCATTTGCTTATATATAAGACACCCAGGAGTAGATATAGTCTCTTGTGAAAAAAAAATCGGCCATCTATATTTTTTTATTTATAACTAGATTATTGCTAGCTTTTTGATCACTTGGATCCTGCTGAACATTTTCGGCAAGGAAATCTTCCTCGGACAGCATGCTAGGTACTACTGCAAGACAGGCTTTACAGTTTGGCTCTTGAACTACATTTCCAGATTTAACAGGGAAATGTATTTGAATACCCATAGCAAGTAAACAGTAGTAATAACCATCAAGCACCACTATCTTATATAGTGGATAACTAAAGGCACATTCAATGCATGCTACCTTTACTCCTTGTTTTCCTGGCATTCCAGGCATCCCTCGTTCACCCTGGAAAAGTGGCATCAGTTTTCCACCTTTTCAAAAGCTCATAACACATCTAAATTACCATGCAACTAAAACAGATCTTTAAATACCATGCTAGGTACATTATAGAATAGCAACCAAAATTCCAGTTCTGTTATTGGGTTGTGAATTTCCAATAAAATGTTCTAGGAATTCAAAAGCTTCCACGGAAAGCATATGTGTCTACTGTGGAATAGCAGACACCAGGCACCATGTGCAGAGTTAAGAGGACAGTAGGTCTGAGTGGATGGTAAAATCATCCCCTCTATGACCACACACACATACACATGCACACTGCTCTCTTGGATTATGTGAGACCCTAACAGGTGCAGTGGTTAGGATCTTGGAAGGGTCGTGCATTGTCAAGCGATATGTGGTATGAGAGTGCGCTAATTATCCCAGGAACTCAAGAGGGGCTTTGGACTGGAGACATGAGAGCAACATGCTCAGCTGCCTGTCATGACTACCGACCAGTCCTGACCCAGCCAAAGTAATCTGGGGGGTTCAGAATGAGTCAAGTGGATGAGAACAGACACTTTACAGAGTATATGATGAGTGTGTGGTGGAGATTAAGGTTTTATATATATATTTATATCTAAAGTTCTAGTAAGGTGAAAGACTGTAGCTCTGTGCTTAAGGGAAACAGAAAGATGCTGTAATGCCTGCAGCCTTCAATATTTCCAGTGAGGGCGGCAGTCCCAATATCTCAATCTCTTTGATCCTATCCTTTTATGCTCAACTCACACCATTCTTGACATCTTCTCCACCCCTCATCATTATTCCTCTATCCCCTGTGTGCTATTTTGGATGGTGGATCAGTTCAGTATTCAGTGTGTGGACATAAGCAGTCCACAGATAATTTATCACACTGGATACTCTGGAATACAGTGGAATTGTGGGGATATAGATACGTCACCAATCTACTCTTATAGAAGAAATCAAACCATTAATGTTACAAATAACACTTAGAGCTCTATTTTCTATGAATGTACATAGGGAAGCTTATTGATTCAATTTTTCAGGCCAAAAGTCTGGTGGAAATGACAATAAAAGCTTCTTGACTTGACTTGAAATGGTTTTCTAATTATAGTATATGTTTTTTCAGGAAAGAGACAATGTAGGGAAGGAAACTAATTTTCTCACTCAGTTGCTACTTATGGCAATTAATTGTCATGTCATACTCCTTTCCGTTTTTGAGTGATATCACTGCATAATATCTCTGAAGTCTCTGTCTTTCCTTACTCAAGGCTGCCTTCTGGCAGAAATCTTAAACAGTTTTCCTGCATGTGTGGGGGAGTTTATGGTGAAGTGGGTCTGCTCTCTTTCATCTCATTAAGTAGAGATCAAAAGGATTCAGACTGTCTTGCTCTCAGCTGTTGAGGTGGACGGCTATAATTCAGAGAGGTTGTGGTCATCACCTCACTATCTCCTGCAGATAGTCTAGCCTGCAGAACAACTGCAGTGGTGACACTGTGTAATTTATGATGTAGTAACTGGATTGCATTTCCTTCACAAGAGTCTGACACATAACAGTAACCAGTGCAGGTTACAGTCATGGCAACATGTCTAGCAAGCTAAAGTGGGACAGTGTATTTTTGTGGTGCGAATATGAGTGAAGACAGACGGGACTCTGGACTGTGAAGATCAGACCACAGGGGATCTGATATGACTTAAGGAGCTCCTCTTCTGTGAAAAGCCTTTTGTTCTGTTCCTCTTGGCAACGCGTCTCTGTGACATGACTGAGTAAATGTGGTGGCCTCTAACTAGCAACATGTAACATTGATCAAGTACAGATGCACTGGGTCAAGATCAGTGCTATAGCATGTGCTATTTTGACACCATTTTGCCATCCAGTGGTTATGGTTCAATTTTAGATTTATTCAAATAACAAAAAAAATTATTTCCACATTATGGATATTCATGCTATTAGAATCATGGTTCAAATCATGCAATGATGAGATCCACACAAAGGTGAACTAACTCAGAGAGTATACCTTCTCTCCTTTCTCTCCTGCAAGACCCATCTTCCCCTCCTCTCCCTACACATCACGCAGATGGAAACATCTTTAGCAGAATAGTGGACACACTCATATCGACACACACACAAACACAAGCACAAATGTAGTGTAGAACAAATAATAATTTCTGATCTTCTTGACCTGGCATGTATGAAAATATACTACTTATATGAGCTACTGAAAATGAGCTATAAATCTGAAAAAAAAAAACATTAAAAAAATTAAGAATAGGCGAGTTCTTAATCTAATCATCAGAACTCCAATGGGTGGTCCTGGAAGCCTGAGACAGAACAAAAAGCTTTGTGTGTGAGTGTGTGTTTGTGTGTGTGTGTGTGTTTGTGTGTGTGTGTGTGTGAGAGAGAGAGAGATAGTGTAAAAAGAAGTGTCCTTAAGGGAAGTGAAAATTCCATTTAAACCCCATGAACTAGGAAGAAGCTCCATCTACTTCAGTAAAATGTGCCACTCAGACTGTCCCCCACATGCTGATAAGAGCCCAGGGTTTATTTAAGATATCACACTGCGTCCCTGACTCTGCTGCTGGCAGCCCTCACTGACACATTCTATTGAATATCCTGTAACACTGCTGGCTCCACAAGACAATACTCAGCTAGTTAGATAGACAAGATATTCTCTGGCCTCCACTGGCTATTTGTACCTCAGCAGGTGTAAACAGACTAAAACTTCCCTTGAGAAAGAGCCAAATGACAATCACAACATACCTCACTAAATGTGCTTATTTATCTTTACTGTATACTGCTTTACCTTGGAATGAAGAAGTATACTGTAGATGCGGCCAAATATATATACAATATATACAATACAGATATAGGTTAGGAATAGGAGGCACACTATTATTTTCCAGAAAGCTT
>JAOTRN010000041.1:12416534-12440698 GCA_028566695.1 Bagroides melapterus | reverse complement strand
GCCAAATATATATACAATATATACAATACAGATATAGGTTAGGAATAGGAGGCACACTATTATTTTCCAGAAAGCTTGCCATAAAAGTTCACAGGAAAACTGGTTAAGATGGTATAACCAGCTTGCAAGGCAAATAAAAATCACACTCACAACATCCATTGTAACTGACTGGTGGTTTAAATTAGGCTACTAATTTGTTTACTGTGTGAGTGAAATTGAAAAAAGAGAACTTTAATGAAAAGCCTAAGATTAAGTAACCATCAAATTGAATGAGCAACTGTTTAATTATTGGGGGAAAACCCTCCCAGTTTAGGCCACACCCACAGGGTTGTATCTGGCTGAGATACAGAATTTTGGAGCATATTTAGAGATATTGGTATAGGTATATTGGAAACATTAAACAGATACAGATGCTTGCACTGCATTATAATATTTTCCCAACACTCCCAATGTGGTGCATTTAAAAATTTGCCAAATACAAAAACACACAGTTGTCTTACCTTCTGTCCTTGATCCCCTTTGAATCCCTAATGTAAGAAAGAAGAAACAGAAGAGCAGAAATATATTAGCCATACAACATGACATAAATTGCTGTTTTTTTCTGTTTTCTTGTCAAGCTTGACTGAGGCATTTTGTGTCAGGATGGAGACACAGCGTTTAATCTACCTTCATAATGATGCATCTTTAGAGTTGCATGTCACTTTAGACAAAGACAAACTGTGCAAACAGATAAGCTGTTTCATTAGTTACCTGGAGACACGGTCTATGTACAAACTGATGACTGAAAATGCACTGAGTGGTTACATTCAACCTCAGTTGAAAAACATTTCTTAACAATGTGTTTTTCCCAAAATCTGCTGTGCCCCATATGAGATGATTACTCATAATCTGGCTCAAGATCTTATTTGGATGGATGCATGGGAAAATATCCATGTCTGTGGAAGAAATCTAAAGTTTACAAGGCCTGATATTGAGGGAGCAGAGTAGCAGGTTGTTTCAGAGTTCAAAATAAAGTTTGCACAGTAGAACGCATATGGGTTATATCACGGCAAAGTTCATTTATATTCAAATAATAAAACCATTGGCGGTGTGAGCTAGGGTGAGCAGACCTCACAAAAATATCAATCATACACTGGTCAGTTCTGGAAGGGAAATGCTGAGCATGTGTATGAGAAAAGAGAACAAAGTTCAGAAAAACATATGAGGTAGAAAGGAAATGTGAATAGGCCTGTTATGGATAAGTCGCAGAAATGTATGGCTAAATTCAAGAGAATGGGAGTAGGCATATTGCAGTGTGGGAAAGTCCTTTAGGCTTTGGACACAAAGTGAAATCAATATGATGAAGTAGGAAGATAGAGGCTGGCTCAGAGTGAATATCGCTCTCTTCCTCTCTGTGTATATTTGTGCATATGTGTTTTCTTAGGGTACTTTAACATTGTACCATTAACAGTCCCAATCAGAGTGAAATATACACTTTTGGCTTTGCTGTCTGGTTTGATTTCACACTGCACATAACTAAAAACAAACCAAGAAAGAACTGCTGGCTGAGGGGCATGTACAGCTGAAAACATATTCATCACATGCTTTCAATCACCAGAAATATGGCAATAGATCAAAGTTAAAAACATCCAAGTGTGCATACAAATTAGAAAAATAACTTGACCATGGGGAACACTGAGCCGGAACTACATAAATGATCTGATAAGTATATAAATAACTAGCTTTTAATGTTCTGTGTATTGTATCCAACTTCTATTTTCTTTTTCTTTAGTATAATTTTCACTTTCTATTTGTTTCTAAATTCCAGATATCCAGAACACATGGCATTTCTGCAGCTCAGTTTGCACATCATGGCTCAGAAGCTCACATCAAAACAAAAAAAAATCTCCCCATAAATAATGTTCATGTTACATTTGCTTCCTGCAGTTGGGTCTCTTCAGAGTGAAATCACTTTCTCACTGCAATCAAACTGTGCTAGAGTTTACTTAGAACCACACAGAGACACTCAAACTAGTTCAGACCGGTTGTTTTGGCCCATCAAAGTGCAATTGCTGTGTTCTCACCTGCTCAAACAAACCACACAGACGGAAAATGTCCCAGGGCTCCAATTATACGTACTACACACTTTAAAAGCATTTAAAAGCATCCCTAAAAAAGACTTAATTACCTTCTGTGACCAACAGAAGCTGGCACAAAGATGTTAACATGTTGATGAAATCTGCTATTGTGATGACCGAAGATGTACAAAGCTTACCTTGGGGCCTTCAGGTCCAGTTAATCCTGTCTCACCACGATCACCCTGGACAGAGATGACACAGTACTCTTAGTGGTAGAACATGGATAACAGATGATTATAGAACATTCATTACTATTTATTACATTGCATTCAAGCTCACACACATATCTCTTCATTGTAAAATATGTGTACAATATCAAAAATTGTCAAACAATTTCATATCATTGGTTTCCATGTTTATAAAAACAGATATTTGCATATATTAGATGAGACATTAATCGATGCATTTTACTAGACAAACCTACCTTTTGTCCTGGTACACCTGGTTCTCCCTATAATTATAAAAGTCAGAAAATGAAATATAGTCATTATACTCCATTGTCATTCATCTTTTTCTCTGACAAAATTAATTAATTAAAAGTAGAATTAGATTGCATAATAAATGCTTTCCATAAGAAGATCTTGTTGTTTGATTTTCATGATTTGCAAATTATATTAAGTCATATTTATGAGTTGGCCAATTTGTAGGGAGATATTCTCTTATAGTGGCTTGGATATGTCTGGCTCCTTCTGATATACACTAGTGTGTTGCATTTATATAGAGCTTGGGTGTGCTATTTTATGAGTTCTGCATGTTTCAACTTACAACAGTTTGAATTCTCCAAACTAAACAATCCATGGCAATTAATGCATCAGGGGAAATGGAGAATTATCCAACAGCAATACAGACCGGTGAAATGCAGCGTATCCCTTTTGTACTGGTAGCAAAAGCCTGCACTCTCCCTGTAAATGTCTGAACCTTGCCTGAACCTTAGGCCTGTGTATAACACCTAGAAAAACGCTGTTGACACAGCTGGACAAAAACTCTAAGACTCTATACCAGTAATACTGCACAAGTTGCTATATGTAATTAATTACTAGGTCAGTAAAGTGATTATTAATCAACCTGAACAAGAAGCCTTACTTAACAGTGTACTGTGTGAGGTCTGACAAATCAAAATATTGATATTTACCAAAGGCAGGCAGCCATTACACATGTAGCTTTAAGCACTTCAGGAGTTTACCACAGTGTTTAGTTCAATAATGTTTCCTTTAATGTTTCCTAACTAATATGATTCCTTTAGATCTTACATAAACTTACCTTCATTCCTGTCAACATCTGCAAACAAAAAAAATGAATATTACTAAAATATTAAATCACATGATAAAAATTTGTTTAAAACATTTATACTGTAACATCTGCAATCTATAAGGTTGAGTGTTAGTTATGTTTTTACACACCCTCAGATCTTTTCCTGGTTTTCCAGGTTCTCCAGGTTTTCCCTTTATTATAAAAAAATATTCCCATATATTAGTAAGACAAGAAACGACAAACAAAATGGATACATATATTTTCAACAGAGCCAGAGTTGACATACAGTGAAATCCTACTTTAAGATAAAAACTTAAAACTAGGAATAAATTTAGTGATTATTACCGGCAGCCCATTAGCACCAGTCAATCCTGGGCTACCAGGAGGCCCTGGGGGACCAGGAGGGCCTGGTGGTCCTTGTGCTCCAGGCTCACCCTGCTGAGAGACACATTACAATCTCAGACAGAGAAGCCAATATATATTGTTATGAGCAACACAATCAATACCAGCATTAAGGTCACTTCAGTTTCAATTCCAGTCTATTAAAGGGGAAATTTACCTGACCACAGACTGAAATGGAATGGAAGTAAACCCTTATGGCTGAGTTGAAAACTGAAATTAAAACATGTTGCGGCTTTCAACTAATGGAAAGTTGGTAATTTAAATAGTTATTCTACCGGTGGTTGTTAAACTTCAGTGAGAGAGAACCATGTTTGGAAAACAATCGCAGCCATTGAGTTTCGGCTGTCCATGTATCAGAACCAGGCCAATGTGGCTTAGGTTCACCTAAAAAGCTTCAGCATTCTGACCACTGTCCAGGAAACACTCACTGTCAAAAGTATGAACCCTAGTCATGTTCTGCTAAAAATATCTTTGCTGTATAAAAAAAAAAAATTATAACAAAATCAGGGATGGAAATAGGAACAAGCACTATGCTAGTAAAAATGCAATAAGTAAGAATGTTGCATCTGGCTTCTTCACTAATTAAATCTAAATTTGTGTTTTAATGTACAGCATTATCTGGCCAACAAAATTACAAATTAAATGCATAAATTTTCTCTTTAAATATTCTATTTAATAATCTTTTTCATATTTCCTCTGTGCAGTTGCAGAATCCAAGTAACTCTGGTTAATGCAAAAAATTTAGGAGCCATCTTTTCTTCATTAATTCTTTGACAGTACTTGTGTGGCCTTGATTTATTAGGCCAGAAGCAAGTTCACGAAATGAATTCATTCCATTATCCCTATCCAGACTAGGCAAGAATCAACACAGACAGTGGAGACATTTCCACTTTTTTCCTTTAGTCAGTGGTTCTCAACAATGGGGACTGTTGTCTCCAAACATGGTGCACTATTCTGGCACACTCAAACACATATACCTGTAGGAACATTATAGAGGATGGATGCCAGCCTAGGTCGGTCTGTGCCAGGGCTTTGTGTACAAGCAAGCCATTAGAGTTTGAATTCTCAGAGAGGTTTTGAGAGCAGGAAGCAGGTCTGGCATGCTCTTTTAGACAGTCCTTGCCTTCCTGGCAAATAAACTCTCTATCCTCTTCTTTTGTTAATTTTAGCCTGACATTATGAAAATTGCAGAAAGAGATGTCCGCTCTAGAATGGCATTTTCTGCACTTTATAGGTTTATATAAATGTCAATCTTTTCTTTAGAAAATGTGATGGAAACAGATCTTGAGATAACATCATTTGTCTCAATCAGTAGCTTTAAACCCTCTTGACCACTGAAACCTTTCATCACTGAAAGCACAGGAAAAACCTTTTATTTTTTTTTAGAGTTTTTAAAAGATAACTTCCTGTCAGTGTGCTAATAATTGCCCATTTCCTTGTCTAAAATTACCATGGAGATATCTGGGCGAGGACAGAAAATGTATCATTTCTTGGAAAGCTTGCTTTGGCACTGGGCTGAACATTCAAACTTAAACACCCACAGCTTTGAGAAATGGCGTGTCAGTATTTAAGTATACTAATAAACGCTAAATTGTGACTACAAATGTCAAACTGAAAAACCATTGTAAAATCTCAGATAAATCAGCCCTATTGGACTGCAGTTAGAATAGCTCAATAAAGTTGTGGAACAGTTCCAATGCTATTCTCACATTTCCAGCACTTAAAGAGAAGGCTAGCAAACACAGTTGTGCCATGGAGGGTTACTAAAGGGATTAGGGCTGAGTTTGGCTGGCAGTTGGTCGACAGTGGCTGGCATCCTTGGCAGGGGTAAGAAGGGTGGCAGAGAGAGATGTACCTTGAGGCGCTTTAGAATTAGAGGGCTTATTGAGGGCATGTTGCGCACGGTGATGGGCAACATCTGCTCAGGTCACAAAGCACAGGTGGGTCGCAGTGCAAAAGGTCACGAGGGCAACAGGTTGACCAGCAGGCCAAAGGAAACGGTGTCAACGAGATGCAGAGGGGAAAAGGAAAAGAAACAGAGAAATAAATGCAAAAGAGTGTATAACAGGGAAACGGCAAGGCAGGGAAAGATAAAAGAAAGAGATCAGATGGAAAGGAGAGAAAGAGTGAAAAACAGCATGAGAACTGACAAACAGGACCCAGCAGTCTGAGTTACAGTGGTGAGATAAATATTTTCAGCCTGAAGCCAAATTATACGCAGCATCCAAGCCCAAACAGCAGATAATTGAATAATATTGATAAGGAGGTATTTAATTTGAACTGGATTTCGATATCTCAATCCACTGTAGTTGGTTCCTGTGTCCTGCATCAGTGCTGTGTAGTCTTCAGTCTTGCGACAAAGAGAGTTTAGCAACAGACTTACTGTGGCCTGTCCGCCAGCACATGGGTGGACAATACGCCGTTTCTGTTGAAATTACCAGCATTATGAAGTACAGATTGAAAAGTTACTAATGATAGTCCAACGAATTTAGAGTAGTCTACATAAAACCCTCAAAATCCCAGGACCTGTTGGCAGGAACAGGCTTATATTCCTCATTCATGTAACTTACACATTAAAAATAAAATAAGCTGGTACTTGAAGCACTAAATCTGTTTGAAACTTTGTTTTACAATGTTTCTTTACATTTCATGTCCCAGCAGCTAAAACTTTAAACTTTAAGATTAACAATTGCACTTAAGGACTAGTCAGACAGCAATAAAACAGAAAAAGTAAAACAGTGTGCATAAAGAACATCGATTCATTATTGCACATTATTTAGTAGCAGGCTCTTGTTTCTCTGTCCCCTGGCTTAGTCAGGGGACAGGCCTTATCTGGTCTCTCTTTGCAGCATGTCTGAAACACACACACTTCTGGGGGATGAAGTAGGACCCCACAAACCTTTAACATCAGAGCCTGACTGGAGCGTAATGCTGCCAGAGTTTTCACTGGAAGTCCCTGCTTAAAGTGCCCCACCACACACAGACATAAACACACATATACACCGGCACACACACATACACAACCATATGCTCATATGAATACACATATCAGAGCACAAGAACTCAGTGATTCCCATCTCTGTTTCATGAAGTAGTCTTTCCTGTCTGTAAGCTAGTGACCTCTTGGCTCCCTTCAACATAACTGCAACCACCCGCTAACACAGACCTCCCACATAGAGGCTTGTTTTCAGTTTACTTAACAAGAACCTTTAGACAATCTGCTGTCTCTCCAACCTGTTTGACCAAAACCATTTCACTGTTCCCTAGAGCTTTAAACCTTGAACACTGAATCTTAATATTTTTAACTTGTAGTCAATTCACTTTGCAAAGATCTGATACATAAATGTCACAAATACATCACACTCTGATTTTTTATTTCAATATCTAATGCAAAATTTATAAACTGGACTTCACAACTATTAGGTAGGAAATTAATAAACTTGTAATGTGATTAAACCTAGAACACAAACAGAGTCTTTTTCTTGGCACTTATCAGCCTTATCAAATCCTTTTTTTGTAAGCTGCTGTATAATTGTCTTGATTTCAGCGGAACGTTAATACCCCAGAGAAAGCACAGGAGGTCTCCAGCTCCACATGCACTATCCATCGTGAATTATACCAATTTATCAATCCACTGTTCTTTGCTCTTTTCAACTGATTGTGCAGACAGTTAATTACAGCACTCTGTTTATAACGTCTTTGAAAAAAAGACAAATTACTGAATCAGAGCAAAATAACATTCAAAATGCTTGTGGATTCTTTGATTACAAAGTACAGTATATTGCACAATATTAATGAATATAATATGCAATATAATATGCAATTTTAAAAGGAATTCTTTCACTCACCCGATGTGTATAATCACCACACACACCCTGAAAACACAAACAAACAAGACCTGTAAGAGCCAAGAAACTGTATGAAGTAAGTAGCTGAGCATGTAATAAAAACATGATCTTTACCTTTTCCCCCTTTGGACCTGGTTCACCCTAAAAAAATAAATAAATGTGAGTATTTAAATTAGCTGTACAAAAAGTTCAAGAAGTATAATTCCTGTAAGTTACTGTAAAGCACATCAATATAAAGAATTTTGACAAATACTTACAGGAAGTCCTTTGGGACCAGGTGGGCCCTGGTGACATTAATACATTAATAATTAATTATGTTTTTTTTTAAATAAACAAATTTGTCAATATAGATTATATAATCTGGTGTTATATATGAAAATATCATGTAAATATAGACATTAGTTAAACACAAAGTTCTTTCCACAAAAAAATTACCCTGTTCATTCTCTCACTACTGTAAATGTGTTCCATATAAATAACCTCAGCACCATTAAAAAATTTCCTAATTTTGTCAAACAGGGAAAAGCAGCGGAAATGGGCTCATAGTAAAAACATGAATCATTTTTTCAGCTATTCTGCCTCAGCTATGTGATGAACTAGTCCAGGCCTGGAGTGGACAGCCATGAAATTTGTTTTGGCTAATGGGAGCAGGCTTCTGTGGACCGCCAGCACCCCAGAGCGAAAGAGAGAGCACTCTCACGAAGGAGCAGCAATCACTGCTGCCAAGGGCCTCGAAAAAGACAAATCCCCACATAAATAAAGCAAATATATATCTTGTAGCTATAACACAAAGGGTTTTGAATGCTGCAGCTGAAAATCTAAAACAAATCCAAAGATGTAAATAGCTTAAAGCTTCCCAAGTGCTATGACGTTTATTTGAAAACACTGGTGCATCTGCTTTTTTATTGCATCCTGGAAAAGCAAAAAAATCAGCAGCATGTTGAAACTGAGAAGAAACTTATCAATAAAAAAGAGAGAATTTAAATCCCAGATGCAGGTGGGTTTGTAGTCTCAGAAGGTTGTGTGTATTATTAAAGAGTCATTGTGCTTCAGTCACAAGCCTGGTGGGGACCTTCAGCAGTGAAGCAGCCCCCATAAAGGTGTCACCATGATGCTGGGAGACCAACTTTTTATTCATGACACCTTGTAGGAATGCCCCATTTTACAGTAGTTCATGGCTTCCTTTTTCTGGAGGCTCTTCAAAAGATTTTTTTTTTGTGTGTCTATCACCAATATATTCATCTGAAATTAACTAGGCTGCAGCCTATAGTTCACTTAACGATGGGTAATGTTACCCTGTTGTCAGAAAAAACAGCATCATGAATCTATCAAGTTTCATGGCCAATGAATCAAACTAAACTGTTTTCTTAGTACACAGGTGTTACAGAGTAGCCCTGAAAGGCCTTTGCAAAGTTTACCATTCTGCCTCATTTAACATAACTGGTTCAACTCATCAGCTAATTACCAAGACCTGCGTGAGATGAATTTGCTGTGCCAGAAGAGGGAAAACACTAATCTCTGCAGTGATCTGGCCCTCCAGAAGCTGAGTTTGACCCTTCTATACTAGAGGCATCATGTGGTCAGACTCAACAAGCTAAATAAATATCAGCCTTACAAGCTGTCTTCAGAACAAATGACTGAATTTTATGGACTCTGACACATTGCTCTTTATGATAATTGCTTTTCTGTGTGATTTAAAGTGAGCTTCTTGGTGGGTTAGACCTGCACAATTTCCTGACTGGAGTTTATAATACATGGCTTTATAAGCACTAGACGTAACTGTACCAGAAATCTTACCATGTCTCCTTTCTGACCATTTTGCCCCTGTGAGAAAAAAAAATTGAAACAGAAATTATAATTTGTCTCTTATTTCTCATTGCAAATAGCTGGTTATTTTAATTTAATTGCTAGCAAATTATAGCTAATTTATTTTAGCAATGTCCAGAATCATTATTCAAATAATTAAGTCAATCATGATTGTAACAAGTGTTAAGAAAATAAAGACATGTTCTCATGTTCTCTTGATGAAAATAAAGACATGTTCTCAAATGAATCACAAATGTGGTTAAGAGACTTACAGGCTTGCCATCCAAGCCAATAGGACCCTGAAAAAAGAAGCAGAACAAGAGGAGTCTTTAATGAGAAGGCCAAGAGGAAGCAAGGCTTACATGGCTGTCTAGACTATTCTGATATGATGATGTTTATGATGGAAAAAATGTCAGTTCCTCAAAAGGCTAGGCCAAAGACACGTGAAATATTTAAAAATGAATACATGAAAAACACACTGAAAGAACAGTGAAGGTACTGTATTCACACAGACCTGATGTGTGATCGCAACTTATACATACACCTGAAAGGAATGTTTCCTGGTCTTGGTAATTTAGTATAGAAGACCACCGTAGATAAAATAAACATATGATTTTGTTAAATCTTTTTTTTTTTATGTCATTGTTTGGGTTAAATTGAAATACCTGCCATGAGTGCAACATATATCTTGAAAATATCCTGAAAATATCTTGCATATAGTCAGACCTTTCTAGTATTAACCAAATGTATAATTATTAACCTATTTCTTGTCATCTTTACTCATTTCAAGCTTTAAAATGTCTAAAGTTTAAAGTGACATACCGGAAAGCCAGGAAATCCTCTAGTGCCCGGCTGACCCTGAATAAAGACAAAAAAGAAAGGCAACAGATGAATTATTACATGTATACATTATTCCTACAAAATATAGGTACACAAAACCAAATAGAAACACACGTTTCTCTACTGAGGAACACCCACACACACACACACACACACACACACACACACACACACACACACACAGACAAACACACACTCACACAAAATAAGTGATGTGAACTTGGTAAGACAGGATCATTGTTGTCTATTGGGACCCCATTGTGTGGGATGTGGAAACAAAATGCACGGTCACAAACTAGACTAAACTGTGAAATCCTGCATTAGAACAAACAAAACAAGACAAATCCAATAAGCAGAAACCAACAAGCAATACAGTAAATTGAATAAGTACATGTCATTTATCATTAGCGCTATAATTCCCTGGACACAATACCAAGGTTGCTTTGATGGAAAAATCTATTAGTGCCCTTAAGACAGGAAGAAGTCATTAAATATCCTCAGAAAAGAGGTAATGGGCAGTGAAGAAAAACTAGAAGAAATTACAAGGAAGAGGTGAGTGCAAGTAATGAAAGAGATTATATGTCTGGCTCCCAGGTAGTTACTGGGAACGCAGATGGGTTTCTCTCCCAGCAGTAACCAACTTTACTGTCAGAAAAATTGTGAATAATAGTCTGGTATTTCAAACACATTTCTGCATGATGTCCAGGACTGTGTTTTTTCTGTGCTACAAATCTGTTTCACTCTACACTATTTAGTGATTTACTGTATGTATACTATATAGTGTGTAAAGTTTTGTTTTTGCGTTGTCAAGTTATTGTGAATAATACCACAAACATTCTAACACATTAGTACTACAAAGCCATGTTAGAAATATAGGAACAATGAAAAACCTTGTCTCTGTGGGCCATGATGAGTGCTCAGTCACTTCTTTAATCTCTTCATTAACGTGTGAGAAAGGCATTGTAGCAGTGCATTCAGTCAAGTCCACCTGGCTGATTTATCATTTCCGTTGGCCTCTCTACACCTCTCTTTCAAATCAACCCCTGTGACCCATTCAGCACAAAGCCCACACTCTCTCTTCACCTGCTGGTAAAGGTCCCCTCCTACACCAATCCTGCTCTGACATTTCCCTCTGCCATGACCCTGTCTCTCACAGCCTTCTGTCTCCGACTAGTGCCTTATAACAAGAGGAAGGACTTGGGTACACAGAGGCATGCAATCAGAAAACTCAAAACCAGATGTCTGCTCCTGCCTAAGCAGTCTGTTAGTTGTGCCATAAGGTATCTCGGTTCTGTCAACCAGGAGTGCTGGGGGATGGATTGGAAAACCGCAGGACGAAGAATAGCCAGAGCATTTCACAGGATAATCAGAAAGGAAATTGCACTTCTGAGGGGAAACATTACCCTTTTGTCTTCTGCTTGGAATGTGGACAGAAGATAGGGTGTGGGTGCCGAGTTTGGGACAAGCCCCATTTCATCTGGAGCCCCAGCTACTCATTTATAAACACAGTACAATAGTAGGTAATCTAGGGGTCTAGTGTCTGGATCATTATCTTGTAAATTAGGATGTTTTCGTTTCTCTGCCTAATGAAGATGAGGTTCCAAATGACCATCATTATAGGCAACTCAAAGCCCTTCAGTGTTTAAATGAAGCTTAAGTATTTCCATACATTCTGCTATGGGATTCTGTTTAACTCATCTCTATTAGAGGAACTATGGTGCAGAAGTATGACAATTTGGGAAACTTTGTGTGAGGAACTTGGAGAGTCCTTCTTATGATCCTGCTCAAATATGTCACAAAAGCTTTTATTTATCCATGCTAAATCAACTAGCTGGGAATACAAAAGAAAGTGATCTGGCAATTTGTGAACAATTTAAGCAACTGTCCAAAACAGAAATAACATTGCTTTAAAACAAACCTACTCATACCTCTGCTGACAAATTCTAAGACTAACTGAAAGTAAAGTGAGTCTTTATGGGTGTCAGTGATGACACTTACAGGAGGTCCTCTTGGGCCAATGATAGATAGACCTGGCTCCCCTGGAGCTCCCTAAGAACAGACAGAAAGATAGAAATGATCAGAAGAAGTAATAGAGGAAAGAAAGAGAATGGCTTGTCTAATCTACTTTCTGCATAAGAGGCTAAAATGAAGTATACCAGAAACAGCTCTTTAAACACTAACTGACATCTGGTGAAAATTCCTCGCCACTAGTCTAGTCTTAAGACAGCATTTAAAAAAGTCTTGCTAAGGAAACATGCATGTGTCTATGTGGTTTTCATGATTTTTAGTCTAAAACATATGCCCATACTTTGCGTTTTGATAGCTGGGAAGGTCAGAGTGCACTGCAGAGTAAACAGAGCAGGGCCCGGTGGACTGGTTCTCTGGCATTACTAAGGTAATTTGCACAGTGTCAGCCAGTCCTTAATGGTGTACCCAGCCTCCCAAGACAATCCCACAAATCTTTGTGGCCAGAAAAGAATGTTATCATATTTCTTGCACTTTTCCTAATTAGCTCTCTCCAACGAAACCTTATCAGGGAGACACCTTTGATGACCCAGTCCTCTGTCCAATTACAGGTCATTTTAATGCTTCTGACTAAATTCCTGTTTTATCCACAGGGCTTATTTGCTTTCCAACATAGGTTTTCTGCATCTGTAGTCCATGATAGTTACCATAGAGGGAAACTGAAGAGGCCAACTCAGGCAAGAGGAAAAGAAAAAGACTCCCAAGCTTTTTGCTTGAATTTGTTCTCCAAGAGAATCTTATAGAGATCTCTCCAATGGAACAATGGAAGATCTTGATAAGTTGTTAGTAGCTGGAAATGGCCAAAATACTTATTTGTAAGACCATATATAATCAGTCAAAGCTGGAGTAAAATCCTTTCAGATCAACAACACAGAATGGATTTGATTTCAATTACTTCAAAATAGCCCTTATAAGATAAATAAAACATACTGACTGAGAACTTTGAAACAGTCAAACAATTCATTATTGCTTTTCACGCTTTTGTTTATTTAATGCTTCCCTATATATATATATATATATATATATATATATAGATAGATAGATAGACAGATTATGAGAGCTTAAAGACTTTATGCCTATAGGCTGTATATACATTTGAATCCATTAATCCGTTGTTTAGCTATGAAGATGAATACATCTGCCAAGATCTTCTACTCAGACAAGCCTTTTTGCAGCAGGAAACCACAGATTAACCACATGACCTAAACCTCTTGTACAGTGAAATACAAGGAAACTGCACAAGTAGTTTTAAATGTAGTTCTGTTGAATATTTTCAAACCCAAACATTTTAAACATGATTTGCTGGAATGATGATTTTCTAGGTTTCCCATACCAGAGCCCTGAGACAGCCCAAATTTCTGCACTCATCCAGCTCCTAATATACCTGTACCAGGTATTCTGTGCTTGTGATTAATTGGTTGAAGAAAGTTGGGAACTGGGGTTGGACAAAAATGTGGGGTCAGGGGTCCATTGAAGTCAGGGGTCCATTGAAGAAGGCACTATAGAAAACTACACAAATAAATCTCATTTTACACTTCTTCTCTGTGACAATTTTTATTCAGACATTCCAGGAGAATAAGAATCTATAAAACTGTGTCTGTATGACTGGTATAGCTACAGGTATAAAAATGTCTAACACGTCCACAGCAGAAACTGATGCACAGTCAAATAACTATAAATGGGGCTGAAAAACAGAATCTACAATTCCATTCAGCATTCCCAGAAATAATATATATTGGCAAAATGAACATAACATAAAACATTGGAGTATACTAAAAGCACAAATATGTTTTACCAACTGGGATTATGAAATCTTGAGTAGTTAAGTCTTTCTAAACCTCACTCATTCCAAACATTACACTATTTACAAGAGGGAATCTTAGGTGTCTGAAACTTCAAGTTTTGGAGTGCTTCCGAGTGAATAAATGCAGGTAATCCAACCGTTGTGGGAAATCTCTTCAGAAATAGAGCCCCCCCAGGCCTATTCAAGATAGAGCCCAAAGTCTCCCTGATATAAATCATGATGCCTGCGCACACTGTATTTTGGACTAAGACACCAAACCACCCACAGTGAGAAAATTTTCAGTTGTGCACAGGCGGGCTGCCGTCCTGCACTTACCTTGTCCCCTGTGTTTCCCTTTAAGCCCTGGTCAGTCACAGCAGACACAGTCACATGCACAGTGTGAAGGAGAGACAGAGAGAGGAACCAGGGTTAGAGAGGCATGGAGAGGACACAGACATGCAGCAGCCCGAATGGGGACGCTGGAAGGTTGGGAAATGAGAGAACTTGGGGTCAGGGAGAAAGGATATTGGGGTGGGAGTATTTAATGTGGTTGAGGCCATGAGGGCATGAAAGCACTGGAGCAGAGTGTTGCTGTTCACAGTATGTAAGGAATAGTAATGGAAAGTAAATGGGGGCCACTAACTTTTTACACAGACAGTTTTTGGAGGAGATCTGCTGAATAAGCAAATAAGCATTAAAAATACATTTCCTCTGAGAATCTGCAGGACTACATTCTATCTTAATAGAGTGAAATATAAGGTGCTTAGTTTAGTTCTGCCAAAAGCTTGCTATTAAAGAGAATTTGTTCTTGAATATCCCTAAGGACCACAAGGGGTCCATTATAAACCAGTCTGTCTGGAGGCCACCACTGTAGCTTTATTATCCAAATAAAGCAATAATTATATCTTACATGCTCACACAAATGTCAACTATTTATTATTAGAGTAACATGAACAGAGGCTAGGTTATACAATGGGTTTTGATCATTTAAATATTAGTGCTTATGACACAGCAGGTGTTCTTTTAAACATAATATGGTCTGTTGAGATAGAAATATATTCGAATTCATAACACACAAATCTTATTAAATGATAAAGGAAAATATGTACAATCCATCTTAAATATCCCTTTATGATGGATACTTCTTTGACACCTGCATCACAATCTACTCTTCTGATTCAAGTCCTGTTTTAGGCCCTTGTCAAATGCTATAAATCATATTTACATTTACATTTACAGCATTTGGTTTAAATCTGGTTCACTACATACTCAAGATACCATGAGCCTAAAACTCATATAAGAAAACATGTTGGCTGTTTATCAGCACACAGAGGCATATATCCTGATTAATACTGAAAAGAACAAGAACAAGTTCTTTACAATGAATTAAGCTAATTTCAATATCCAAGATGTGGATATGATTTTAATGTACACATAAATTCTAATATCAGACTATGCAAAATATCACATATGGCCTAAGGTTCACACAAAAAGATAAATACATAACATAACATGAAGATGCTCATGTTATAGCATATGCATACACTTTCCATGACCATTGGTAATTAATTATTGAAAAGACTGCTTGTACAAACTAACTATCTGATCTTAACTCACATTTTTAAATAACTCACCATTCTTCCAGGAATGCCCATTGATCCTTTGTCTCCCTAATGATCAATGCAAAGTCAAGAGTAAAGTAAGAAACAGTAATTCTGATTTTTTTAAATCAGTATATCTATTGTTACTAGCAACAGCATCACTTTACAAACAAATCCCATTTGAAAGCTTTTAATTTTTTTCCCCCAAACAAGCTCACTAGTAAGATACACTTTATGTATAATTTAATTCTACATTTGAACAAGTAAAGATGGTTTGTAAAGTCAAGCTGGCCAATATTACACCAGTGCAGTGCTCTTTATTCTCAAGCATTATCTTAGTTGTTGGTTGAATGTTGTTGATGCAGACATGCCACAGACGATCTGATCCATATTGGCAAATGACCAACTATGCAAGGCCAGATTAAGTGCAGACACAGAAAGTTGATCAGAAAGCAAATTTCATCAGTGATTATTTCAATCTGAACATAAGCACAATGACGTTAATACAGTTCCGACCCTCAGGTCACATTCATTTGATTCAGGGATAAGACAAAATCTAACTGCAGCTATTATGAGCTGAAGTTGCTAAGAAGATGGTAACAGCAGTGCATGACTGATTCTTAGTGTATGAATTAGAAGCAATGCAGTCGTTTTCCTAAAAATATGTTCTGAATCTTATGTGGAAAAGCAAATTTACTGTATGTACCACCAGCAATCTGTGGGCAAAACCAAGAAAATAACTGTATTCCCTAAGTGATAGAGATCTGCAGCTTTTAACCTTTAAATCACACAAATCAATGTTACTAATCATCACCTTCACAGCATTAGGGCACTATTATTTATAATTATTTGCTATCATTAAAAATACTTTTTCCCATTTAAACTAAAACAAAAACCACAACTAATACAAAAGCCTCAACATAACCACTTCCTTTCCTAAACTCCGACCATAAAAGTTTTCTACAGCTGTTGATGTCTACAGCAAATTTGACTGTAAAGACCACAAGGACTCCAGCTTTTCACACAATAAGCTATCTTTCTGGTGTCTTATTCTATTGAGTAATGATAAAATGGTGCGGCCCAGGAGACCTTAAAACAATGCGTAGGCAAAGTTATCAAAATTTTAGGTGAAAATGCTGAATCTACTCTGCCTAGTGTTTCACTTTCCAAGCATACATTCTTGCATCACAGACAGGGACTGGGGAACTCAGGAAGCTGCCAAGAGCCCAGGCAGGGTGGAGGCCAGGGGTTGCAGCCTTATCTGATGAAAATATGTTGGTCAAAAATGTAGGTTTTGAAACAGGCCTAGGCTTTATGCTCAGCAGACCTCGGTTTGATCTGACATAATACTTTCATAATGGCTGCTATGGATTTACAATTCTATTAAAAAGGTACTCCTAAGTAGTGCAATTTATTTGTCTAATTTGACCTCCTGATTAAATCTTAAGAAATTGAGTAAAAGTCTTTGTAGAAATGCTTACAGAGTCCAGAGGCTCTGTCCAGGGTGCTGATTCCAAGAATCACTATTTCAGTTTTATTGTGCTGCTAAATCCATTTTATATAATCGTAGCAACTGAATGCAATCAGTTTTCTGACTTTTACAATGAAAATGATCTGAGAATCTGTAAAAAAATTTGTATCCTGGGTTCTGGAAATAAGCAAAGAAGTTCAACATTGACTAATAAAATGAAATACAATACGCACCACTTAATGGCAAGTATAAATCCAAGCCTAAGATGGGAAAGATTATATTAAACCACTAGATAAACTGATAAGCACAGATTATAATGTTCTACTATAATACAGCTTTTACACGAAGCAATAAACACTAAAGAACATTACTACATTACTACAACTAATAAAAATAACTCAGTAGAACCTGGCAAATGACAATTTACTTATAAACTGATAAGGAATAAACTGATTTTTTAAACAGCCAATGGCTAGTATCAACATCTTCATGCTTGCAATATTCAGTAGGATGGTTTAGAGAGTGAATAAAACAGTCATTTTTACTTAGATTTACTTTGAAATGGGACTGTCAATTTTGTTCAGAACAACTAGCATGATCAAACGTTAAATAAAGTAATCATGCCAAATTAATCACTTTAAGCAAAAACACACTTTGGTGAATTTATTTCAAGATACTTATATGTGCCCATATAATCTATAGAAAATAAGTTTCCAGACAGTGCAGTCCTCTAACATATCTGCAGGAGTCCTATTCACATTTTATCCAAAGTTTTCAAATGTCTGAACAAATGTGCTGTTTCTTCCATTTCACCCACTTTTTGGGAAATCTTTATGATTGGGTTTCACAAGCTGAGGTGTCTTGAGTAAGAATGGTTTGCTGTTGTTATAATTGACAGCTGAGAGCTTTAGGTAGCCTCCTTAAAACATGCTTTAATGAAGACCAGGTGTGTTTTAGGTCTTTAGGTTAGTAATACTAGTATTTCAGCAGAAATTCTAAAGAGAACATTAAGGCAGAGCGCAGAGGGGCTATGAAGATGTGAAAAAACATGCAAAGCAGAGTTTGCGAATGGTAATCCAGGACTGCTTGGGTTTACTGACTTCACATATGTTAAATATGTCAATTTACTGAAATTAAATACGTTAAAACAACTCAAGTGCTGACTAAAGACAGCATGTGTACAGTGTATTTCACTAAATTGGTTGTTGCTGTTTCAGTCTCACTGTGTATCTTACTGAAAAATTTTACTTTGATGTATTATATGGTTGTATTTCTTAAAACTTAAATTCATAATTTGCCAGATATTGAACAGGTTCTCAATAAAATACACTAGAGACTGGAAGTCCTAGTCAAGGACAAAGACAGACACACAACAGGACAGTTCTGAGACAATTACCGGAAAGCCAGCTCGTCCAGGAGGACCCTGAAAAAGGGCGAGAGAGATGGGTACAAAAATAAAGAAAGAACCTGTCATCAATCAAACATCCCAACACCCAGCCAAACCATAATAACATTCTAAATTCATCAGTCTGTTTTATGTTACAGGACATTCAAAATTAGAAAAGAGTCTTAAAATTACATTGTGATTTCACAGTGCCAAGACCTGAGTGGGCTAACGCAATGCAAGAGCACGTCACACACAGTGAAAACATGCAAACACTTTCAGCAACGCTGAAAAAGTGATATCTGAAATCTTTTTCTTTAACAAACTACTTGAAGCACCATTTACTAGATTCCAAACCAGTGTGTGAGTTGGTGAGTGGGTTTTTATATCAACATGAAAGTAGAAGTCTGAATAGATTTCAGATGCACACACATGCAAAAAGAAATCACAGATGTGTGGTCATGCAGGCAGAGAGGGTTTTTTATTACCCTGAATTTTTTATTAATTCCTGTCCTACCAGAAACCTAATTAACCAAAGTTATTCCATCTAAAAAAAAAAAAAAAAAAAGATATTCAGACTACTGCTGTTTTTCTCCTTCTACAATGTGGACTTAAGAGATTATACCTCATTACAGCCAAAACCTGATAGCTGTTATATCACTCAAATGGAAATACTCTGTTTATGATTGAAAGCCATCATGGGATGTAGTGGTCATAGATCATTCAACCCTGAGAGTGTGTTTGTGTCTTATTCTTGGCCTGCTATTGAGAAAGGGAAGTCATTTATCAAGACTCAGCCAGAGAGGAAGCTGTTAGGGAGACAAAAACATCCTTTCTACAGTCTTTTGGATCGGCACTTTGATCTGCCCATAATCCATTCAGAAGTAACAGGTTGAATGCAGCCATAAACTTTAGAAATGGTGTACTAATTCACATTAAGCATGTCTTTTATAGCTTGAAGAAGATATAAACCATTTAAAGAGTTTTTATAAACTGTAGAGAAGTTTTACCTCACTGATGCTTCTCTGACAGAGCACATCGAAAATTCGGTTGGGTGAAACCAGTGTTAATTCTTGTTTGCACTTATTTGCTGTTTTCATGAGCATGTTGAGGGTGGAACACACACTACAGACATTAACATTCGAAATACTCAGAAGCAGTTCTGTACTGACTTTCATATGAATTTACTGTATGTTAACACCTACTGAGTTATCCACTCAGCACAAAAGCAATGACACTAGTATCTTGTCTGATTTGGACTTAAAAGGAACTTCTCAGCCACATGGGGTTAGGGTTAACCCTAACCCTAACCCTAACCCCAGCCACCTTTAATGTAATGATGAATTTTAGTTTAAGGATTGCAGTCTTAAAAGGTACTTTGGTTGTCCCTTTGAAGCAATCCATAAAAGTCAGATATTCTACAACCTCTTAAAGTTTCTATACCAGAAATGTCAGGAAAATAATTTCAAAAATCATTTGAAAAATGTTAATTAAATTACTTAATTTATTTATTTATTTATTTATTTATTATTATTATTATTATTATTATTATTATTATTATTATTATTATTATTGTTGTTGTTGTTGTTGTTTATTTATTTATTTAATACATTTTATTAGGTTACTGACTGTACCAGGTAACCACTTGCTCCTGTGGTGACAGGAAAATGAAGAACATATGCATTTTTCTTATGCTTCTTATATTTTTGCCTAAAACAGGTTCCCTTATATAAATATATTATGACATTTTCCATTCAGCCTGCAGGCAAGGTTCTGATATTGCAGAGTTGTAGATCTGTTATTTTTAAGTATCAAAAAAGATATAAAAAGATATAAAAAAGAGTGTGTGAGACATCAGTAGTGTAAGGTGGGAAGCATGTGTGTGGCAAAATGATGAAAGAGGAAAGAATAAAACTAGGCACCATATTGTGCAAATATCTGTGCGCATCCTAGAAAAGAGTGTTTGTTAGGGAAACAGAGAGAGGTAGAGATTCTATCAACTGGGAACAGAGAGAGAGAGGGAGAGAGTGGTTAGGATGAAACACTTGAGTGTGTAGGAGTGTATATAGTCTGTTTTGAGGCTTAAAACCAGATGCTGAGTGGGAAAAGGCCACTGTTGGCTTCTGGGCACGTCTCAGACTGGCCAAAAGATGTGTCTGGCAAGGTCAAAGGTCAGCTACCGGAAAAGAGCCCCTCATTTGTGCTACACGGTAGCAGCACACATGTGGCTCTCATTACCGCTACAGTGCTTCTGGGGGAATGATTAGGTTCTCCACAGGGGCTGAGGGGTTACAGTACTACCACACTCAGACCTTAAACATCCAGGCATTCAGTTCTACTCAAATATATCAGATTGAAACAAATCCACTACTTTTTTTAAGCACAGAATGGTGGGATCACTTTTTCTTCAACAGATTTACCATGCAAACCGTTATTGCAGCTGCTGGAACATGACTTGTGTAAGGATAAAATTTTCCTCATCAATCCTTTAATGGTAAGTATCTTAGGTAATCAGTATCTAAACCTTTTGCATATTCATGTGTGTATTAAATCCCTTACACATACGTATATTTTTTTATAGTTTCTGAAACAAGGGCTGCCTTAAAATATGGTATTAAAGTAAAGAAAGGTTTTGTAATGATCTGAATAAAGTTCTAGTATAAAGTCTGCTTCAAAAAGAAACTTGTACTTTGGACATGTGCAAATTTAATGGTCGTGAGCTGGTTAATCTTAAGAGCTAAGTTGAGCTAGTCCTGCCTTGCACATAGCTACAGGCCATGCCCACATTTGCTGACCTGTAAAGAATGTGAGACAATTATGTTTTTAAACCTTTGAGTGTTTGCTTTCATCAGGAAATGGTTCATTTCTTGAAGTTGTAGAATTGGAAGCACAGCATTAACTATGTTGTGCTAAGTTACTTGTGTAAATGTTGGTCTAGAACCTCACCCCCCTTCTCAGTATTAACACTTATACGACATAGTAGTAGATCAGCGTGTAGCTGACAAGCTAAGAGCTGAAAGCATTCATATATCAAGTGAAGTGTTTGATTGTTTCCAGCCACATATGAACACAAACACTGCATTTGTCACATCACAACTGGTTGCCAATTAATTCCTCCAGATACTGAAAGACCTCATGGCTTTTTGTGCATATGACTTGCTGGCATTTATAAAATTAGCCAGATTTATATTCAGTAAAAATCTGCTTCAGTGCTGTTAAATTCTTGAATCTCAGAAGTGTTGATTAATTTTCTATTACAGCACTGATGATATTTCCATCTGTTTTATTATCCAGTATATCCGTTCAGTTAAAAATAAGTGAATAATAGTTTAATAAAAGTTAATAATAATAATAATAATAATAATAATAATAATAATAATAATAATAATAATAATAATAATCAACAAAGAAAATGTGCTGACATTTACCAAAGAAAAATGTATAATAATTGATTTTAGAGTTTAGAAATTGATTTGATAGTTTAATTATTATTTAGAATGTGATCTTGCTTGTGCTGTTAATAATATGCATGTGGTTACTTTTTTTTTTTTTTTATCTTTCCATAAACAGCACAGTTTCCAACAGCAAGCTGTAACTTTGGGTCTTAATTTCAGTTATATCTTAAAAGACCTGAAAATTTGGTTACTTTACATATAGGCATTATTGTTTGCACAAGTGACAGTTCAAACATTGTTTTGTTTCGGAAGCTAATTTGTATTTGAGTAGTTATTTTGAGAAGTTTTACTTAATACCTTTAAAGTTTAAAGTAACAATTTCTGCATATGTCTTCGTCCCATTACCATAAGGCTGCCCTTTTATTATGTCTGTGGTTGATGTAATATCATTAATCACTGCCAGGGCTTAGAGGTGGAGCTTGACCTTCAATCTCTAAAAGCAGGGATGCAGCTGTCTCTAACCACACCTAATTTTAGTCCTCTCAATACTGCTTCTCTTCTCTTCTCTCCTCTTCTCATCAAGGTATCTTAGACTCGCACACCAAAGTCTTTTTTTTTTTTTCAACTTGAGTTATTGACTACACCTATTCATGTTCAGCTAATAGATATATGTATATATGTGTGTATGTGTGTATAGGCATTCCATTCTTAGCCTTGTTTCTTGATTTCCTGGACATTAAAGATGAAATATAAACATAAAGGTGGAGGTTAAGCAGGGCCAAAATACTGTGTTTCACACAGTGTGAAACACAGGCAACTCTCAAACACTGGAATATAATCTTACAGCTTCCATGTTAATGCACCATGCATCTCTGGTCTGAGTCAAAGATGTAGAAGAGAACTGTGGTTTTGTAATGGTGGTTACAGGTCTGAATGTGTCCTGCTGTTTTATCACACATATAAAGTCCTCACGTTTTCTCTCCTTTCATCTGCTTAGCCATTTACTGCCTCGTATTTTTGAGATTATGCAGCAGGAAGACCTACACACTTTGAAAAAAAAAAGTCCTTAAATGTTTCTGAGAGCGTTTCTACATCATACCTTTCACTTTTCAGACCAGTACAACACATTGTTTCCTACAGTGTAGAAAGTATCTATGCAATGTAGTTTGTCCTTTACATAAATGGATGTAAAGGTGACAAGGCTCATATTCACACAGTCACACACATACACACACAGCACAGCACACACATAGAGACATAAAGTTTAGGTCACGTTACCACAATCCAGGCAACAAAGCGAACAGGTCTATTGTACTTACAGGAGGCCCTGCAACAGAGAAAAAGAAATTGGTGTTAGTCATATGCTGTAACATATCAATTTGGACATTAAAGATCAGAAGCAGATCAGTTTGATTGAAAAGTTGTAAGTGGAAATCCCAGTCCTGCCACGCTAACACTACTGGTTTCTTTAGGCCTTTAAACCTCATCTGCTGAACTCAATATTGTGCCGCTTTGGAAAAAGCCTCTGCAAAATGAATGAGTTTAAATATAAATAAGTTTAACATCCCTCGACCCTTTACCTGTTGGTGTCAACTATTCCTATATTTGGCATGTGTAAACTTACATCTTATTACTATGTATATCTAGACAGCATGCCTTGGCTGTTCTCGCTGACAGTACAGGTGCAATCAGTACATCAATGATGACTCTCTTTATCCCACTCAGTCTAAGACACTCAGAGGAAAGCTGTAGTGAAGGTAAACATCTCCTGTACTGAGTCACGCTGTCGGCTCTGCGCATAAATAAAGCAGTTTAATTTCAGAGCTGTGTTTATAAAGTAGTAGATCACAGGCCTGATGTCAGTGCCCGTCAAGAGATCCAGCTGGTTTTTCTGGCAATGTGTTACTAAGTCTTAAACACTGCTCACAGCACAGGGGGAGGCGGAGGCTCAAGTACCACAGCACACTACCACAGCACACTACTGGGATATAGTTATCACACACTGCACTTAAAAGTGAAAACCCTGAATAATTTATCACTAAAGAAGTACTTTTGCAGTTGGTTGGCTTATAAAATTGAATTTAACAGTGTCTACATGGCTGCTTTATTCCTTAAAACTCTGTCTGTGTCTGTTATTGCAAAACAAAAGCATCAAGGTGATTAGACGATGGTAATATTGAGAATGCTGCATAAAATAGTGTAATTAAACCCAGATTACAGAGCGGTTTAAGTGAATATATA
>JAOTRN010000041.1:12405453-12416434 GCA_028566695.1 Bagroides melapterus | reverse complement strand
CATGAACTGATAAAGCGTCCTTTGATTTAAATGCAGTTTAATTAGCATCAAGGCAACATTCTAGGTCCATGTTTTAGAATCACCTTAATAAAATGTTCCATCATAGAAAGAAATGTTTGCCGTTACTTATAAAGCACTGGTATATTCCTCATCTTGTCAAAAACAAAAGCAAAAATCATTTATGACAAATAAATATCTCATGCCACATAAAATTAATCAGATCATGTCTTCAAGAACTCATTCAGCCATCATTCTGAAAAACTTTGTGACAGGCTGCTATTTATTCTGAATGTAAATGATTATATCAAGCTGTTTTCCTTTAGGCAGAATGCATAAGGACACCATAATAGATTGCTTTCCAGGCTACTAAGGTTTAAAATAGCGTGAAAATGGAAGTTGGCGTATGACAGCTTTGCTTTTAAATGGCCCAAGGAAGAAAAAGGACGAACACATGGACATGAACCCCAGGCATAGCCATCCGTAATGGAAATAAATGGAATGAGAAATGGAAGAAATGACCTGTAACTTAAAATCAACTGACCTAAAAGACAAAGACGTATGTCTCCTAGATCTATGTAGAGAAACATCTCAGCCAAGTGCATCGTACTCCAAGAAAAAAAAAGAAAAAATGTGACCAGTCCTTCCTGTAATTTAGATGTGTAAAAACTAAGGCAGGCATAAGTAATGGCATGGTCAAAACAGTGACAAACCTTTCCTATGGGCTCATGAATTATTATTTTCTTTCCTGTTTTGAGAGCACAGTGTTTTTCTAGCAATTAAAGGGGATATTTTTCAAAACTGTTGCTGAAGTGCCAAGTGGTATATTTGTAGAAAATGCCAGAATGAAGCACACAAGTAATCCATGGTCAAACAAGAACAGGCGTCAGTGTACTCAGAGCAATTAAGAAGTAAGTCGTCAGAAATGATAAAGGTACAGTCCTGGGTTTCCACACTAGCCCTGAATTACTACAAAGCAATAAAATGTTTAGACATCATGAAAATAGCTTTGTAAAACTCAGCATTACAAAGAAGTGCTTTAATGTTTTAGAGCCAGGTTTAGTAAAGGTTGCATGTGTTAAAATAAAATTTGCAAATGAAAGCAAAGTAACTTCAGATCATATGGGCCAATCAATATGTCTGCAGAAGCGTTATTATGCATAAGCTTTTCACATTATTTATAAAAAATTATGTTTGCTTTCATATTTTAGACATGATTGTTTTATACAAAAAGTCAGGAGAGCTTGTGAAAACATTTTTCTTCATATCTCTGCATCTCTCACTGCCTTTAATGCTGTTATACAGGCACAATTACAGATAAAGTAATCCATTTCATTTTCACTCTTTTGGTAGTCACATTGTAATGCAATTGAACTAGCATATAAAAAAATTAATCTGAATATTGTTTCAAATGCAAATTAGTATTCTTTATTTGGGATCCTATGGCTTAAAAACCCTTTCTTAAATAAACGTGTGCAATGTAATTTACATATATTTAAATGTTTTGACACAGACCATAGGCCTATTTGGATATACTACAATACTCAGAAGGCATTTTGTACTCCCTAACTTGGAATGGAATTAATCAGACCAGGCATCAGAATTATTTGCTCCCTGACTGAAGCCATATCTTCACACTCAGTGACAGCCACAGCACAACGTGAAATGAGCAATAAAAAAAAAATTTCTCAATCTGTCAGCGGAAAGCACTTTGGAAGTGAAAAGCAAAATCACCACAGACACATGATAAACAGGAACCAAAAAAAACAGACAACCTTCTAAGAATGATTGGCAGTGGTACCAAAAAAGTGCTGGCATGAGTAGCCATTTTGGTGTAGTGTCAGGCCACTGAGGTCAGAGGAGTGGTGGCTGTGAAAGGTGAAACCCTATATACAAGCATGTGGAAGTGTATACTCAGATTCCTGACACATTCTGGGCTTGCAACCACTTCCTGTTCTACTAGGTTGCTCTGGGACATCTATAGACAACCTTCGTCAAAAGGCACATCAAGCACGAGCTTTAAATATACTGAGCACGGAGGTGTCTAGAGGAATCCTGTTCAAAAGTGCCTGTCTGTTTACCATGAATGTTTATGAACGTTCAGTTTATTGCATATGTGTCTGTATACATTTGTTACAAGTGCAATATTACTCACAGGACAATTATGAAGTTCTGAGCTCTTAGTATGGACTCATTGCATGCAACTGTTGCCTAATTTTCTCCTTATGCAAAGTCATGTAGAGACCAAACTGTTACACACAAATACAAATTCTTTCTGCCTTTAAACTGTCCAAGACATTTGGAAGCTTTATACAGGCCACATATCATTTACATGCACAGTTGGTAATTAAAACAAAAATAAATAAGCATAAAACAAACAAAAAACAAAATATTAACTGAAAATGCAATTTACATACAATATTAGGAATATACTGATTTTTCATCTGTGACACAACATGGGCATGACATTTTACATTCATTATTGTACAACACGTTAGGCGGCCCAGACCAAATGGGACACCATCTTGTTCCCCTCTCTAATTCCCACTCCCAAGGTCCTGGAATTCTATACCCCAAAATACCCAAGCCCTGCTTCCCACCACTACTCCTCTTATCCTGGGCCAGTCTCTCAGATTCCCCTCTCCTCTGAAAGCCCCTGTAAAGACACCACACCAGCCAAGAACACGTGTGTCATCTTTCCGCCTTCTGCATTGTAAGCATAGTACAGGAATGTCACAGCAGTGGGGAGGAAAGGAACCTTAATAAAACATTTGGCTTGTGTTCTGTTGGCATGGAGAAAGTGCTGTGATGTTCTCTAACTTCATATTATAAGATTTGCTTAACCTACCCAGAATACTAAAACCCTGCAGTAATGGTGTCATGGCAAGCAAAAATTTCTCTAACATTTATCTTACATTTCTCATTACGAGATTAGGACAGAAAAAATACATCGTTCTGCCTATTCTTTTCTGATTTTTTACTTTTTAAAAAAGTTATCTGCTATAAGAAAAAGTCAATTTCAATCCCGAAATAAAATAAATGTTATAGAGTGAATGATCTTATATTTGTTTTTATCAAAATCTGAGGTGTATATTGCCAAAAGTATGTAAAATAGTGAACATCAAACATATGTGAGCGTTCCCCAAATGCCTTTTGTCATGACAATGCCCCTGTGCATACAAAAAGGTTCGGAATGGCATGATTTGTCAAGGTTGTTGTGGAAGAGGCACAAGGCATAGACCTCAAACCCATTTTGGCTGTATTGGAATGCTGACTGCTCACCAGGCCTCCTCATTTGGCATCAGTGTCTGACCTCTCTAATACTCATACTGTATGGCTGAATGGGCAAAAATCCTCACAGCCATGCTCCAAAATCTAATAATGTGTCTGTTTTCTTTTTTAACTGCAAGTTAACTTTCTCAGTTTTGTTGTCAAAGCCACAGGGTATTTCAGAATGGCTACAGCATGACCAGTCTAACCTTACACCAACCACTGTTTATTATTAAACAGTGCTTATTAATTTGCTATGACATCTCCTGTGAAGTTTTAGTTTACTAATAGTTTACTAATAGATGTATATTTAGGACTTTATTATAATAAAAGTCTTTTTTTTTTAGCCATATATGTATAAACCCTGTGTGAGGGTGCATCAAACATGTTAAAAAAAGTAACTTTCGTGGCGTTTCACATCTTTTATACAAGCCTTATTTAAAGAGAAATATTCAAATAAAAATACTTTTATGTGACCCTCCTAGAAAGCTGAGGAGATGCAATGAATTGCTGGAAAAGGGGGTACCATTCTCCCTGCACCTCATCTATCCTCATGGAGCCAATAAACTGTAAATAAAAGCCATATCAGGTTTAGATATTTTCACAAAAAACTCAAATATATTGAAGCCAACAGTCCATCATCCATACTCCCCCCATAGGCAGGTTCGAGTCAGGTGAATCAGCACACACCAGTCATTTTCACTTACTCTTATGTGTCCTCTGTGCTGGCATCATAAATTTAAAATGTGCAAATAGGGAACCACATAAGCCAACAATGCTATAAAACAACTTCTGTAATCCAAAAAATGCTTCCATTTGGCTATGCACTTGCAGTGATAATTCCATTTGTTTTTCAGAGTTATTGGTAGCACTATATTTCTCTGCGATTTTTACCTTGTGTAAATTACTGCTTTTCTCCAAAGGCCAGAAGGTTGAAGTTACATGCACTTATTGCAATCTTTAAAGCTCATTTGTGGCATGATAGAAGCTGAAATACTTTCCCAAACAGTCCTTAGAGATGAATTACTGAGGCACTAAGACCAAGATTAAATAATTACACCAAGCCTCTTACAGATCACCACAAAGACTCCATTGTGGCGGTGCCAGAAAAGCCACTATTAAGATGACTTTACCATCATTCTCCCAAATTACTCTCCGGAGGAAAAGTATACATTAAATATGTGACCACCTTTTCCAGTCTAGGTAGATGAAAAGCTTCCTATTGCAATCCATTGAGATGATTTGCAAGCTGGAGCAATACATAAATCTTTTTTTCCTGGTCAAAAATTCAATTGCAGCCCCAAAGAAATTTTATCCATAATTGCAGGCCTATGATGTGTCCAGAATCCAGCAATAGAGCCTGCACAAGAACACCTATGGTTACTCTGTAATCCCATTTTGACATGACTGAACATGCTAACACCACATCACACAGTCCACATGCCCAGTGAATGGATGTTCCAGAGATTCACAGAAACAAGGGAATAGTACTGCTTCAATCTCCAGCTTGCTTTTCATTGAGTTATGATGTACTATAAAAGTGTGGGTAGACTTCACTATGGTGCACAGGGTTTAATAGGGACTTGTTCTGACTTCACTTCCTTTGATGGACTGACTGAACTAAAATCTAACAATTCACTCTGGTGGACATGGTAAGCTCTTGCTTGCTCTGCACTAATTGGGTCCTGCTTAGTGAATCAACAACAAAAAAGAAATAGGCAGAAAGTGAGTAGAAAATGTATCAGAAAAACAGAGCATTATGAAGTAACAAGAATATCAACAGGGCCACTGGGAGAAATACTGTCCCACTTTTTATCCACACACAAAAGAAAAAAACTAAGATTATATATTACAAATAAAAAGCAGATTTAAAAGCAGAAGGTTGCATTAACACATAACAGATCCTACACATGTGAAGACATTATACTTTAGCAGCTTCTCTGCCAGGGACTTGAATACAAAAGGAGGCAGGTACAAAATATAAGAAACATATGATGCATATAGAATGTGGCACAGTGAAAGTCAAAACCTTCTCCACCAAGCTAACCTAAAGGACTTTATGTGGTCTCACTCTGGTGTTTGCATAGCTTCAAATACCTGATGTAACTCAGATAGCTTCAAGCAACATTTAGGATGTAAAACTATCCAGTGTTAACTTGGATCTCAGCCCAAGTACCTGGATGAATGAAAGGTGTCAAAAAGAAAAAGAAAGAAGTACAAAGAGAGGGTAAGATCAGTATAGTATGCCAGTTCTTATTTGATGATCACTGCTTAAAGAATGTTGTAACAAGCATGTCTTTATCCCTTAACTAAAAATGTGAAGTAACATTAGATGCCATGTGTTCCTGTCCAAGAGGGTCAGGATCCAGCCCAGGTTAGTGATTTCCCTGATTTAGCACCACTATTGAGCCAAGTAAATAAGGTGTCTAAACACTTTAAACCAAAGTGAAATTACTGACCTCTGACTTAAGTCTTTAACTGTTATTCACAATAAAGATAAGGCATAGGAACAGCCTGGGACATGAAGGAGTCATGCCCTTCTTAATTACACACACACACACACACACACACACACACACACACACACACACACACACGACCATTTCTTGAATAACAAACACTTTGCAGTGGAAGACAAATGGCTGCCTGGATAAGGTTAAAACAACATCTAAACTACAGCAGGAAAGAAATGTTTTACGCTTACAAATGTTTTATGGTTCTGCTACAGAAAGTCTAATTGCCGTGTCCATTTTTGTAAGACCATCTTTAACCCCTGGGAACCTTTATTTATGTTGGGAGGGTGATAAAAGACAAGATTAGCGTCCTTGTTTTGAAACAGATTTCTCTTTGTATTCTAGAGGGAAAAATCCCCTAAAGAAAAGAAAGCACACAATACAGTCCATTAGTAAAAAGTAAAAAAAAAAATCACTCACATTATGAGAGACTGCTGACAAATGTTGTAGTTTACAAGCAAAATATGTTCCTGAGACACCAATTAGTCTCCCTTATAATCTTGATACGACATAAATGTGTTCATGCTGAAATTCATACATGGATAGTGTTTTCTTTTCTCTAAAACAGGATCAAATCAGATTGATTTTGTCAGATCAGTTAAATGAAAGACTTCAGCTGTAGGGATGTCTCAGAGGACCACCATGGGGGAGGTTTAGCCACCTACATTTTGCGTTCAGATACTGTGTCCCAGAGCATAAAAAGGTGATATAGTGCTTAGGGAGCATATCTCTACTACTATTTGGTTACTGAGAGAAAAGGGCGGCACACTGCCACGACAAGAGCTATTAAAACAGAAGCTTGATGAGCAGACTTCAGCGGCATTGCTGAAATAGACGTTGTGCACCTTGATGTGTTTAGCATGTGTGTTTCAGAGCAGGCATATGGCCAACAGCACTCTACACATCATTTCTGGTGTTAAAAGTGCCTATCAAATGTGTGCTGCCTGCTGGCTGATTGCAAAACCAGAGCTGTTGGAAACAACATTACACAGGCACTAAAGTGTTAAAAGAACTGCATAGTCTCAGACCTGCTGGGGAGCAGGAGGGCAGTTGAATGGAGAGTTACTGGGCAGAATGACCCATGTAATATATTTATGACTGAAAGTATTTCTATAATGAGTAAAAACCAGAGATCCCAGCACCAGAGAGCAGAGTGTACCACCAGTACAGTAAATAAATGTACAGTGAGTGTGGCTTGCAATTTCCTGCAATTAGCAATATATCCTTCTCCCCTGTGAAGAAGGCCACACTCCTGTTCATGGAGAAGAACCTGAGCCAAGGTGTTCCTTCATCTCTGAGATGAGAAAGGCTGCATTTACATGAATCTCAGATGGTGTGCCTTTTGACAGCTGAACCGCTGTGACGTTCAGGTGTCGGAATAGTGTTAAAATACCGCGAGTCACTCCACCAGGCTACTTTTTCTATTAACACTTGTCAATACTATACTCATTTTCTTTCCTTTGTTTTGAATTATAAGCTATATTTGGTATCAGCCTCAATGAACAACTGTCAAGCAGGCAGGTGTTTATTGTCTGCGCTAACTGGTGATGGCAGCTTAATGCCAGTAAACCAAAGATTTTTTCTTTCTGAGGGGAACTGTAATAAATATCTGAATATCTTTTTTTTGCTTTCCCATTATATTGGCATGCATATCTAAAAGGATTTTTTTTTTATCTCCAAGAGATTGAAACATTTAATAATGCAATTAAATCTTCTTTTTGAGGCCACAGACCATTTCTTAGTCACCCATTACAAAAAAAGGGGGTCTGTTCTCAATCAGACCCTTCAAGCTGCTCGAACCATGTAGCAAAATAAACCCAGACTTGTTGAAGGATGACACATCCACACAAAAGGCAAACAGGACTAAAAAAGAGAAAATCGCATGAAAGTATCAAGTTCCCTTAAGATGAGAGAAACAGACTTGACCTCGAACACTGAGTTCCATCCAGGAACGGTAAGGTATGAAGGACACATGCACATTCCTTCATTTCCCAAACACAAAGTCATTGAGTATTCTTCCACAGCCTGTGCTGTACAAATTGTCTGAGAAAACTCAAGCTACAACAAAAATAATCAAACTCAAACCAAGCAGAAACTGCTAGTAAATTGTTGCTGCCATGTTCAGTGACCCTCTATAGCTTAGTCTCAGACTGTTGCTGTGGTATACCAAGAACATTTTCAACACGCTTCTCAATTACAGCTCAAAATAATCCCTACTGACACAAACGCTAGTGTCCTACACATGGAGTGTCACACTGGGGTTCTGTTACACAGGCAGAGTAAAAATCACCATTTTCAGTACAGTAAACAATCTGACAATCAGCACATATTAACTACTGAAACATCAGCATGTTGTGTCATCTAAACACATAATTAAACTATAAGATAGCCTAAGGTCAATAACTAAGGATTAATCAGAACTAGATCTTGTCTGAATGTAAAATAAACAGAAACACCAACACATTAATGTGTTTATGTTTGTATACTGTGTTTGATTTCCATTACCGGGTAAATGTCATGTAGAGGAAGTATTTGAGTAATGTGTTTTGCAGAGAATATGATAAATTCTGTTTGTTTCCTTCATTCAGGAAGCTTTAATTCTGATCATGACAATGTTAAAAAAAATCCCAGAACACACACAAACCAGAACCCTCCCAATCCCAAATGCTCTCTCTGTCTTTTCACTTCTGTGTTATTTATCTCTTATTTCCTCTATGACTCTGAATGAAGTAGGATAAGAAGTATGCCTGTGTTCTTTAATGAGAGTCCAACGTCTCCTCATCACCCAACACCACAGCATGCCAGCCTAGGCTCTGGAATCCAAACACTCTGTCATGCCTGAAGCATAAACTACCCTGGCCTGTAGAAAGCCACTCCAGAGGCCTTACTCCATTAATCCCACAGTGAGTCTGAAATAAAATCTTAGTCAGTTCACTAACAACATGTACAAATGACGTCAAGTCAATCACAGATGCATTGTACACTCAACAACACTTTATTAGGAACATTACCCTATACTGGGTAGGTCTCCCTTTGTCCAGAACAGCTTCAAATCTTTGTGGAACATCTACAAGATGTTAAAAACATTCCTGTGAGGTTCTGGTCCAACTCCTACAGAGTCTTCAGAGGCACTTTCATACTGTTCTACCACACTCCACACTGGATTCAGGTCCAGTGACTAGAAAGGTCTCAGAGGAATACTGAAGTCACTGGAATTCAAACAATGATTGATTGAATTAAGTGATCCAAAGTTTACCAAGATAACATTCCCCACACCTTTACACCTCCAGTAGCTTGGACTGTTGATACCAGGCATGTTTAGTCCATGAATTAAGTTTTTGCTCAAATTCGGACCCTACCATCTGTGTGCCGCAGCAAAAATGAAGATTCATCAGACCAGGCTAGGTTTTTCCTGTCTTCACCTGATCGGTTTTGCTGAGCCTGTTCCCCCTCAACTTTCTGTTCATTTCTGACAGAAATGGGACTTGGCATGGTCTTCTGCTGTTGTAACCCATTTATCTCAAGGTTGGACATGCTTTTCTGCTCACCACAATTGTACAATGTGGTTATCTGACCTCTCACTGATCTCTTTTAACAACAAGATGTTTCCTTCTGCAGAACTGCATCTCACTGGATGTTTTTTCTTTATTGCACTATTCTGAGTAAACTTTGTAGAGTATTGTGTGTGAAAATCCCAGGAGATTAGCAGTTATCAAAATACTCAGAATAGCCTGTTTGGCACCAGCAATCATGCCACACTCAAAATCACTGAAAAAACATTCTGATGTGAAAGCTGCTGACCTGTATTGTGCACTGCACTGCTGCCACATGACAAGATATGCATGAATGAGTAGGAGTACAGGTATTCCTAATAAAGTGCATAGACAAAAACAAACATGGAGCAGACCTCCTGTTTGGCTTGAATGTTTTTAACCAGAACGTATTCTGTCATTCTTTTAGCAGCAGAATCCTGGAATGTCATGCACCAGAACTAAATGGTTGTTCCCAAGCATTTCAACATTGGAGGAAGTCAGCAAGCTCGTTGTGGAAAACAAATGACCTGCTTTGTCACTCATCCAAAAGTCTGTGTCCCTGAGCCTCTCCAAGCCTGAGTAGCAGACATCAGGCCTCCACAATCACAACACCAATTACCTCTGTTTGCAAATTGAAAATTGTATTACAGCAATAGAACAGAGAAGTCTAATTGGATGATATTCCAGAATATTAGAAGTTTCTAATGGAATAATGTGTTTTCATGAGATTTGGCTTCATCACTGCTTTTTTCATCCAAACAATAAAACAAAATATATAGTGAGGAATAAATGTCATATAAATAATCCATGTACTGGATCTGACAGTCAAAATAAGATCTTTGAGCTCTTCAACACAGCAATGTGTGTTTGTGTGTGTGTGTGTGCGTGTCTCTGTCTGTGCATGCACATGTGTGTGTGTGTGTGTGTGTATGTGTGTGTGTGTATGTGTGTGAACCACTGTGAAATCATCTGCTACTAGGCTGTTGTTCTTACAACAATGTGAGCCCCTACACAAGTCATCCTCTACCTCATCCTTCTACAGCTCTTAACCTCTGATCAGCCAAGCATAATTTCAAACCAAATACCAGCACTGCTGACTGACTCTCCTGCCTCTACCACACACACAAGCACACAATACATTTGCGATGTAGGATGCCATCCTGATTTGACCAAGCATATAGCCCTCCAGCATCACTCTGTGGTGTCCTTCCCAATCCATCCTCGAGGCCTCACGCATCAGGAAATCTCTCTTAACACACATCAGTAATCACAAAAAACAGGCTGAAGCTTAAGCGTCAACCATGAAGGCAAATAACCATACAAGGTTCAAAGATTCATACAAAGAGAGCAATGTTTACGCTACCGGACAAGAAGGTCATAAAGGTGGCTTGCCCTGAGGTGATCTAATGCTTTAATCCCAAAATTCAGTGTGAATTGGTACAACAGTATTAGGTGACATATTCAGTGAACACCAAATATGACAGCTATTGTTGACCTTACTCTGTGAATGAGCATGTTTCTGTCTCTGTGAGTTTGTGGGACCTGAGAGAATTTACATAACATGTTTCTGGAGCTTGTTATTAGGGATTTAGGAAAGTGTGTGTGTGTGTGTGTGTGTGTGTGTGTGTGTGTGTGTGTGTGTGTGTGTGTGTGTGTGTGTGTGTGTGT
>JAOTRN010000041.1:12394863-12405353 GCA_028566695.1 Bagroides melapterus | reverse complement strand
GTGTGTGTGTGTGTGTGTGTGTGTGTGTGTGTGTGTGTGTGTGTGTGTGTGTGTGTGTGTGTGTGTGTGTGATGAACCACATCATTTCAACAATCCCCAAATTACAAAGGATGCCAAAGAATAGAGGTTATAATCCTGGTCAGCTTTTCCTCCATCATGCACACTGAAATTTAACTTTAATGAATAATAAAATTTAATAAAGGAAAACAAAAAGGGAATAAAAATATAAGCCTATAAAATATCATTATGGTTAAAGTTAATATGGTGCCATTTTCACTCTGCCATTATATGTTTCCATGCTCATTCTTCAAAGCATTCCATCATAAGTATTCCAGTGTAAAAAATATCCCAATTAAATAAATCATCTAATAAAGCTGTGATTTAAGTGATTATTACCATGGAGTGGAGGACTAGATGATATTATAGATGATATACATATTTCTTACTCCTGAATTAAAACAAGGTGAACAAGATCTTTATTCATAGTCACACTGCCTGTGTTTGTGTTGTCATGGTGACCTTCGAGGCTAATCGTAAATCTCTTCATCTAAGCCTATCTTGCCAGCCAAGTCTTACCTGCTTATTTTCTACGCCCAAATGCTGCTCTGAGACTACAGTAAAATAGGATGCCCTCCAGTCTGACTTTATTTGAAAGTTAAAAAAAAATGTGGCCCCTCTCTGTCTGACAGAAGTTCATGAACAGGATCATAGAACTGCAGCCATCAGCAATTCCAAGCACAGATCAGAAGAATGCATGCACATATTTGGACAGTCAATTTGTTAAAAAATGATAGCAGGAGTCTGTTTTATGTGTGCTCTGATGTCCACTTTACTACACTGAATGGAGAACATACTATACATAAACATTTTCCACTCCTTAGTTGTATTTTTCCACTGCACTAGATCACAGAAGAGCAATCGGTTAGAGCAAGTGTGTTGTAGGCATAAGGTCCCAATTAGGTCATTCTAATCACCATGGTGGACAGTGTGTATTTGACTCATCCAATGAAAGATTTACTTTGCGTTTGAGAACAAGGCTCGGACACTGTCCCACACTTGTACACATACTCGTTGACACACCGTGAACATACCTCACCCTGTCCTCCCAGAGGAGGGCCTCTCAGCGAAGGGCAAAGTATCCCCTCAGCACTGTAAATAACCTTGTTTATCTAGAGGACATCAAACGAATGCTTTGTGGTGAGATGAGCAAACCAAATGGGGCTGGGTTAATGATGAGAAGAGAGGGGAAGCTGGCCATGTTTACATCTCCAAAAGCAATTGCTTTTCTCTGTTTGATAAGTCCTGTCACCTCCTTCTCCAATAATGTTCACAAATACACATAATTACACACGCTATACACAGATGCAAAAGCAAAATCCCAGAGCATTGCATCACAAAAAGTCTCACAACATGACACAGAACTCTAGTTAGTTTCTGACCTCATTCACAGGATATGCACATACAAATTAATTCAATCTAACTATATTTCTAAAGCACTTGATACTGGAGATTATCAGAAAGCAGATTCACAGAAATCGCAAAGTACTTGCCATTGCAATATATTAGAATTGCACCATTATATTCTCTGTGATTTTCAGCAACACTTCTTCACACTCATCATACTCATATGGTAATCGAAGCTTTACTGGTAACGTTAGGGTTTTTGTCAAATTAAACTTTCATCCTTTAACCAGTATTTTATTTAATTCACATTTGGTATGAATATCCTGTTGTCCACCAATGAATGTGATGGAAGCTATATTTAAAACACACACTGGTTTGTTTATTACCATCATCTTTTCACTCCTCACTCTGATGATTCATTCATAAGTGACTCATCTCCAGCTTTAGCATCTGATGAAATATTCTGTTCTCAGCAGAAATAGGAAACAATAGCATAATTCTGTAGCATTCTGTAGTAATTATTAAATACAAAGAGACATTTAATACAGACACGTGTATTGTCGCAAGGAAAGTTTTAGTTTATTTTTCTTGCTTGGACTTTTTCTGTATTTGATGTACAGGCTCTATTCTGATTAACTGGCAAAATAGTATTGTTTAATGCTTTGTATATGAGTATAGTAGGCTGGTTCCTGTGTTGACAGCAGTCGAGACCCGTCTGCAACACTAGCCTGTGGGCCTCGTCTCTGTCTGGATTCTGGTATATGTCTATCAAAGTTCTCTACTATTCCTACCCAGAACAACTAATAAATAAAGGACATGTAATGCTGTTAAAATAAATTTAAAAGTAGAAGCAGAGACAGACCTTTCCTTTAGACAGGTCAAACTCCCATTGTTATACCTCTGTGAAAATGATCAGCTTGTCTTCGCTAATGCCATCTTGTGTCTGTGATGATGTAACAGGATGTTCAGGTAAATGAGTTCTGGTCTGTTCATTAGCAGAATCCTTCTCATGAAAAATGAACCAAACAATGGACCTGGTCTGAGAAATCCTCCTAATTTAACGGTATCTCTTTTTTCTCTCCCTAATCGTTTATCTTCCTGGTGTTTTCTTCCACAATTTCACTCCCTCTCTTTCATCAGAAAGTCAACCTAAGGTCCCCAGTTTCTTGGCGTCAGTAAGAATGGAAGCTAGGTCTGGCTCCAGGGTCTCTGTTAAATACATAGAACTCCTTGCCTCTGAGACTTCCCTCTCTAAAAGCTTTGCAAGACAGGCAGAAAAGCAAGACCCTATGTAGGAGGTTTTGCATTCTCTTATGAAAAAGAATTTAAAGTACTTTAAAACTTAAAAATGACAGAAATGCTTGGCGTCATAATAAGTGATTCAACTGTTACTTTAAAAAAAAAATGAAGAAAAGTAGAATCACATAAAAAGTAAGAAAAAAAAAAATCAAAGAGCAGTACAGGTTTTTAGATTAAGAAAGAGAACAGTAGTCATGGGTGAGTCAGCTGCTAATCTAAATTCAGCAAGCGGAGCCTTTAACATGTTGAGTAAATGTTTCTGGTTGGTGATCAGCAATTCTTAATTAATTGACCTCCTTAACCTCTGTGGAATAAAAGCTCGCTGCCAGTGCAGTACTTCACCTGACAGATTTCAATAGACACAGCCAATTGTGGATAAATTCTTTGACATAATCATTTTTATTTATTTTTTCATGCTCTCAACACTAACGTGTTGATTCGCTGAACATAAACTGAATGACTGCATTAATCAAGGCCAACAATTACAACCATCTGATTTACTGAAAATAATGAAAGCCCTGAGAGTCAGAGGTCAGACTCTTTTCCTGGAAATATTGAAGAACAAAATATGGCTGGCTAGGAACAATCTGACTTGAACAAATTCTTCTGAATTTTTTTTTTTTTAATGAATGTGTTCATTGTGTTCACGAGTTCACAAATTCACCTGAAGGAAAATTTCTGCAGCCTCTACTTATTGATTTAAGAGGTCTAGGGCAGCTGTAATAATCTAACATTTCACCCAAATGCAATTTATCACAAAGTAATATTTACATGTTGCCACAATTCACAATTTCTGATTCTTTTTATTTTTATGTACATATGTAAATAATGATCTAGAGGGTTCTAGTTGGATGCCTCTGTTACAGAAAAACCTGGAGTCTTTACACCAGAGATACAAACCTTTTTTATGATAAACACTTTTTAAAATAACTTTAGAAAAGTAAAATTCCATAAATGCCCTAAGCATCATCTCTTATGCCATCAAAAACAGGTCGTTATAGACCCCAAAATAGAAATCTGGACAATTTTATTGCCTACCACTACCTATAAATCCGATATGCCTGTAAGGCATGCTGATAAAAACATGAAAGCTCTCCAATAAAACACTGGCTTTGTTTCCTAAAAAGAAGTCCAGTTGACCTTTATTTATCCATTACCCCCTTGTTATAGCTTAAGGGAAGAGGAGTTGTTTCAAATAAAACACACTAGAGAAAGCAGAGAATGAAAGTGATGATGAGCGGAAACCATTAGAACAGCAACAAGAACAAGATAAGAATCCAGGAACGTGCAAGGATCTCTTAAAGTAATACCTTGAAGGAGCAATGGAGTGCTAAAAGGTGACAGGTCTGAGACACAACAAGGATAAAGATAAGTAAACTTCTCTAAATCTCTCTAAGCACTTTATTTCAGGGGGCAGGGGATGGGGTGGGGTTATCAATGGGGGGTTATATTAGGAGGAAGATAATGGAAACACTAACCAGCAAACCTTCACAGGACTTAATGGTGTATTCTATGAAAACTAGAAAGTACAATGTTTACTGTTACTGATGAGCTAAATTTCTAGAGCAATCCCTTCTGGAACATGCAGTGTCCTCTGACAGAAGCCTACTTCACCCTCACTAAGTGACTGTAGGTAATACTAGAGATGAGGGTGAGAGGTTAAGAGTCAGAGTACGCCCTGAGGATCATCTTTAGCCTGTAATTTAACACCGTGCCATCAACACTAACACTTTGACCTCAGTGGCAAAAGACTTTGGTGTTTGTAAAGCATTTGTTAAGCTCTCTGTTTCTAAAAGCACTAAGCAAAGTACACAGAAATAGTGGTTTCATAATCTTGTGATGTCGTAAAATGTTTATCAAAATAAATGAAAGGAATACTTTTTAAAGGATGAATTAGTTCTTTACAAAGTACTTTAGGTCATGCAGACATCCCTGACCTACACTGAAACCACCTTGGTTTACAATGTGAAATTGCAGTGCTTCAGTATAGGCAGAGTGTTAATGTGAATCATCATAGTGTCTCGATTTGGATTATATATTGTTGAAATCAATCAAATTCAACTTAAATTAATGTCATAAACATTGTCCTCAGGTGATGCAATCTTTCCATTGGTCATTAATGGCCTAAGCTCAGCATTACACCTGAGCATTTATGTTTCATAGGAAAAGGAAATTAAACCAAAGAGGAAATGGCAATAGCCAATTCACAAAATCAAAGCCTGATGTGGACATAAAAGATGAAGGTAAGTCATCAAGGTAAGGCATTCTCATGCACAGACATCTGGTTTAGTCTTTATTCGAATAAGGATAGCATTGATGGCAAGCCTTTAGCCAGGAATCTGATTCCGTCATTACTTTGCCCTTAACGTCAAGTCTTTCTATTTCAAGCAGAGAGGTTTGACTTTTACCATGTATTCTTGCCCTTTCCATGTAGATTCTGAGAGCCATAAAAAAAACTGTGAGCTTTTGAGAAAATCAAGACCCAGAAGAAAAATTATCTGAAAATGTAAGTTTATTAATGAAGTTTCATGATAATTGAGAAACTCTGTTTAGGTTCACAACGATCATTTCATCTGAAAATGACAATTTATGAAGTGGCCACAGTGATGGTCATGGTGGTGAAATTCATGTGGTTTTTTTTGTAATGACTTTATGGTTGGAAAGATTCTATCACTTCCTTCCAATATAAAATTTCATGTGAGGCTGTTCGTTTACCAGAAATTAGTGGCTGATGCAAAGCAGATGGGCTTCTGTTCCAGCACAGTTTCACAGAGATGTACAAATTCGTGCCTCTAATGGTGCTTAATAACATACAGACTTTAACAGACCACTTTTGCACTGCATAAAGAGCCCCTGGAAATGTCAGGGCAATACTTTAAAGGTTGTGGTTCACCTATGGAGGGGGACCTGTTCCTTTTTGAGGGACCCAGAGACACCAGAACTTTTGAGCCCATAATTAGACTTGGACTCCAAAAGGTGATGCATGACCTTCTGAAATGAGACTACAATTCCAACTAATAGGGCTGCCGTGCCCAGTGACAAAAATACTCCAGAGAGGTTTTTTTTCCTACTTTCAGATTCAAAATAAAGTGTTGTTTTTGGAAGTCAGCCCAGATCTGTTAACATAAGAATGGGCTCCCTCAGAGCAGAGGACAGCAGCGTGTACTCTGATGCCCACAGGAAGTCTGCTGCAAGCAAGGGGCCTGTTCAGACCATGCCAACACACACTGCTTTGCAAGAAACTGAAACTAGGGCCTACACAAAATATCAGTAAGAGGGCTCTCACATTAAAGATGTAATTATAGATAAAAGCTTATAAACTCACCAGGCTTTGTTTTGCTCTGCTTAGTGAGACAGTTTGCTGTGGTGGTTGATTGTGTTGCATCTGTTGCAAATTCAAATGTAATCAGAAGCATACAATTCAATTTTGTCAGAGCAAATGCATAAATATATAGTATATTCTTAGCTTCAGTTTTGTCACCGAGTTAGTTTTAGCTGATTTGCATATTTAAACAAGATGGTCTACAGCATGAGTGTTTTTTATGTCTGTTAAACACTGAACTGTATGTCAACAATATGTATGGACATACAATTTCTAAAAATTTGGCAGATTATTTACTCTAGTGAGTAATTGAAACATTCTCTAAAAACAATAATGAAAATGACCACCTATATGCTTTTGGCATGCTGACCGTCTTACCAAAATGTGCATGTTGAGCTTCCACTCATATATTCTCTTTGGGAAAGCTTTCCATTAGATTTTCATGGGAGAATGGCAGTTTAACCTGGGATTTACCGATTCAGACACCAGAGCGTTAGAGAAGTCAGATAGTGCTGTTGGGGGCAGAAGATCTGGGACACAGTCGAGGTTACAAATTATCCAAAAGCAACCTTGGCACACCATGTCTTCATGGTTGCTTCTTGCTTTGTGCACAGGAGCACTGTCATGCTGGACCAGGTCAGGAATTCTTAGTCCCAGTGAAGGGAATCCATGTAACTTCCAACTTCTAACTTTGTAGATACAGGTTGGAAAGGCTTCACACTATATATGGGTGTGATGGTCATGTGTGAACAAAAATTTGGTTAAATTTGTAGTATCGTAGTATCCATTATATATCTGGCTTTATTATGAACACGCCACCAAAGAGAATACAATATTTAATAATATAATAAAGCACCTTTGATACTTTTGTCTTTGATACTGTACCTGCATGTGGCAGCAAATATTCATGGTTTACAATAAAAGCAACACGATTATTTGCACGCTAAATTATTTTCCAACCATGGCATGTTCATCTAAGACAATGTATGCATTGTCATGAATCTACCTCCAAATAAGCGTGGAAAATTTCCAGCATTTAGCATGCCATTCTGTTTATTTATCCAGAACATAAATTGCACTGTTCCAGACAAGTTTCTTTTGCTAAAAGCTGTCCAAGAGTAATTTTCATATCAGGCTCAGTGGCGCAGGGCTAATAACCCCACTTCATGTGCCACACATTCACTATAATGCATTTATTTTTTAAAAGCATAACTAGTCACACATATGGCCACACACAGAGGACCGTCCATGCATTTCCTCTCATTATTATTCAAGAAACATGCCTGGAATGAAATAAGATGAAACCAGATGTATATATTCAAGACCTAATGCATGGGACGACATGATTTAGATTCTGGTCAGTTCAGAAGACCTTTCACAAGCACCAAATTCATGTGGAGTGCTGATATGTTGTGCAACCACTATTAAAATACACAAAATGAAATGCATTTGGTCAAATAAACCTAGCTCTATGTTCAAACCGTATCTTCTTCAGTCTCATATGGAATAAATTATGTATACATGTGCATGCCAAATCCTGCCAAAGTGTTTGTTTCAATATGAGCATTAAGAGATGGCTGTCAAATTCCTCTGAATAAAATAATATTTTTAAGACATCACTGTTTTTTAGGAGAATGTACAAAAAAGGGGGAATTCAGAAGCAGATCCTTGGTCAATACAAGATTCAATGTGAAAAGCAGATGGCTAACCACATAGTGTTCTCCTTCATTTCCAACTCACGCGCCCTTTCTCTGTCTGTCTTTCTCTTCCTTTCATACTGTCAGTGCTCTCTAGCCACCCGTTTTTTGTCTACTACAGACATTCCTGTAACTACGCTCTTTCCTCATACGTTCTCTGGCCCTGTTGTGAGACTGCGTGTCTGCTGGGCACAGTTAGCAGACAACAACTATCCCCCCATTAAAAGCGTTCCCTGGCAGCTGAGCTGTAAGCTAATCACACGCCAGGAAAGGAGATCTGCCACTGCCTCTTCCTGTCAGCAGGCATGACAAGTTGAACTTGGGGCCGCTTAAATGGCCAGAGCCACTGACCTCTATGCCTGACCTCAGCAGGGAGTTTAAAGCTGTTTCTCATTTACAAGGGTGAAGCGGCCTTGCCTCTTCAGGGTATCTGTGGGGTATTTTTAAATTTGGATTAAATGGCTTTACTGGACTGGCTTAATTTGGATATGTGTCCCATGTGCTCTCGCAGGTGTTCTTTCATTCTTTCCCACCCTCTCTTTCGCTTTTCCAAATCTCCATCGCTCCAACTTGCTCACACACACTGTCATTCTTTGATCCAGTACAGTCTACATTGGTCTGTCATCAGGGAGAGTGCTGGGCGTTCTCTGAGTGCCCGTCGTGCCAGGTGCTTGACGTCCACCACTGTGCTTGACGTCAAAATCCTGACACAAGAGGGCACTCTAATGAGACAGTAGGAACTTCTACATCCAAACAGTCCAAATGACTTTACACAACACTACTCAAAATTCATGATCTGCTAATGGCATTAATCAGGGTACAGGATGGTTTAGCAGGTCTGATCACCTGTGATTTAAACTTCAATACTTAATGTTGCTGGTTCTTAAAAAAGACAACAGTTCAGACATATTAATAGGATGCAATAAATATGTTTCTTTTGCTTTTAAACACTTAGACAAAGGGCAATAGTTAATATTAACTGTTACTATTTCATTGAACTTTCACAATACATACATTCACTGTAAATGTATTTACATGTATATATCTTTCTCTGAAGTAGCTTTATTAGCGTTATTGCTACTTATTTATTGTATTGCTAGTTATCCAATACCATTTCAGCTATTGTTTTCTCCTTCAAATCTCTTACTGCCATTATCATTTAGACCCTGTTTTGCATTTCACATTCAGTAAAAAGCTAGCTAGCTAGAATTACCAAACTAGAATTTTGCTAAGTGTATAATAGCTAGTTCACATGCTGATACCTCTCAAACATCCATCACGTTTGTATTGCTGTATAACTTGAATCTTAGTTTCACAAGAGATTTCCAGAGTCACTTCACTAATAATGTGTTGTGTTGTGTGCTTTGCTGTTGCTATTGCTGGTGTGTAGAAGCTGCTATGACAAATATGTCATGCTTAGAGACACTACAATCCAGCTCTGGTTTCATACACACAAGACATGGCCTCCCCTCGGACCCTAACCGCATAAACTGTCAAAGCTCACTTCCGGCAGCTGGAGCGGTGTGGCATTAGAGGCCTTTATCCACTGGCTTTTCCTGCCATGCTCACTTGCTTTTCTCCTCATGGCTAATCCACAGCAGATGACCTCTACAGACATGAGACTCTGCCCTATACTTTCCATGTGCCAAACAAGCAAACACAATCCACTGAATCTCCAGAAGACTCGAATTATTGAGTGTGACATACATATTTAAAAACAGACTCTTTAAACTAGTGCCTGCCTGTAGTCACAAAGCAGCTAAGTATGAGAGTGTGTGGTATTTGAAGGTGATGGTACAGCAGCCTCTTTCTTCTCATTTTCCTGAAGCAATGTCCAAGAAAATGCCACTCAGCCCTTCAGCAAACAATATATGGATTCAAGAGAGCTCCTGGGGCTGAGACCTGGACTCAATCTAACAGTCAGCTAAGTTTTCCTGTTCTCTGACACGACTTTTGGCTAATGTTCTATGGGGAAATCTCTCACTAACCAAAGAATATCCAGTACCATGTTATCGCCTGTGATATTTTTTTCTCACCTCTATCAGCCCTTACATTGAACCATACTGTGATTTAAACACATTAGTAACACTATCACAAACCATGTCACTATAAGACACAATCAAACTGAGGCAAATTTCTGAATAATAATGTTTACACATACTCATCTGCAAGACTAAGGACACAGAAAGGTGTGGAAGAGTGGTCTATTCTAGAAAGCAGTATTTGATTAATAGCATAAATCATAAGTCACGAAAATATGGAATTTTCCATTTAAGGGAAAAGGAGATACACAGATTTACACAGACAAGTTATGGCCTGAAGTTAAACTGGTACATGGAGGTTTAGCTGAGTTAAGCTGACTTCATCTCTAGGTTATAAATTGAAAATCTATATTTTTAGATTTAAAGTAATGCAATTTAAATGAATACCTTCAATACAGAAGCTCAACTAAAGATAACCCTTTGCCATTTTAAAGGGTTAAAAACTCTCTTCCTGGAATAGACTGTAGACTGTCAGACTGTCAGAATGACATTTTCTTGGATACTACTTCAGGATAAGGAAAAGAAGCTATGCCCACAGCTCTAAACACCACACTGTCATAATCAGCCATTATATTCAATATTAAATATCCATTTTTAGGACAGCTTTCATGAGCCTAGTTAGAGAGAAGGTTAAGTACGGAAATTACTGTGTATTTTTTGTGTTACTTAGAGAATGACAATATAGTCTATAATGTGATGACTAAGCTATAACATCTAAGCTATAAT
>JAOTRN010000041.1:12374234-12386979 GCA_028566695.1 Bagroides melapterus | reverse complement strand
ATTTAAAACAAAATGGTAGAGTAAAACTTGCTTTCCAGTATAACCAAATGAAACCTAGATTAATGACTTGACATAGTGTATATAATGTAGCATAAATAGTGTTGCAGTCTAAACGTATTTATAAAATGCATGTAGCACCCCACAACAATAATAACTGCAAGACAACAAACAAAAAACTGATTGAAATCAGACTTGTAGAGATTGAGGTAGAGAATTACACAGTGTAGGGAACAAAACATTTTCTACCCCCACCGGTGATGTGCCTGAATTTAAGGGCAGCTAGAAGTCCAGTGCCAGAAGAACTAAGAGTACAGACAGGGAAGCTGGTGAACTCAGTAAACAGGACATTAGAACATGAAGGGCTCTATAAAGAAGGACGTAAAATTGTATGTGCAAATGAAAAGATTTTTATTTTAGCAGAGTATTGGGTATTGGGTGCAGATTTTTATAATATTATTTCTAGTACTCTAGAAACTGAGTTTTATATATACTTTAAGAGCACATACAATTTTATCTGAAACACTGGTACGTAAGAAATATATTAATGAATATTAATGAATAATGAGTTTGTGTCAACGTGCTGAGCAGAGCTTACACCTATTTCATGATGCATACAATTTATAGCAGTGAAGGGAATCAGCTTCAAGTGCTGTAATGGATGTTGTCAAATCTGAAATCATGCAAAATGGCCTTTATGAGAACAAATAATAATAACAAATAATACAGTTAGTCTATCCAATTATCACTAAATGTCATTATGCTGAGCCAATAGTGATTTTATTAACTACCAGATCCTAGACTTGAGTCATATCACAGTCACTTATTTACATTTACGACTTACTAGATGCCATTATCCAGAGCAGCTTATATGTATCTCATTTATACAGCTGAGCAATTGAGGGTTAAGGGCCTTGCTCTGGGGCCCAGGGGCCCAGGAGTGGCAGTGAGCAACTTACAAGCTTCTGAACAGTAGTCCAACACCTTAATCAATGTTCTTGTTAATACCACCCCCATGCAGTACTAGGTCCAGAGCAACACTGTTTTTGTTGATAAATTGCCTGCAGATTCTCTTAGAGCCTTCAATACTCGACACAGACACTAGCAGTAGATCTTTAACTCTAGCTATGTGTGTTTTTTCATTTCAGTTGGTTTTTAGAGTAAGGTCTGTTATTTACAGTTCTTCACTCTACTATCTTGACTAGTACAATATTATTACAATTATTGTGTACTATTAATGATCACTCTGTGATTTGTGTAGAATTTAAAGTAGTTTAAGAATTCTCATTGGTGTTAAGAAGCATTCACTTCTTTGTGGACAAAGGTGTAAACCTGATGAATAAATTCAACATAGTGCCAGGTTTATTTAGATGTAAACAGAATTATGAGTTAAAGACATCTGGACATGATCTAAATATGATGATTTTCTGGGCAGCTACACAGTAATTATGTAATAAATTCAACAGCTTCTCAGGACCATTAATTGTGAATGGTATGAGGCTGGCCTTCACAAAATATAGCCCAAAATTACAAGTACAGGGTTTAATCTTTTCTTTAAAAGAGACTGAATTAGTGCAGGAGAGCACACTTTTATTTAAATATAATATAAACTTGTATCACTGTAGTCTCTGTAAGACCGCATGGTTCTGTAGCAGCAGTAGAACACACAAACAAATGGAAATGGAAGTGATGCATGCATTTCCCAGATATTCCCTAGATACCATTTGTCTGTTATTAGTTATTTGTTACTACATTACATTTCCAGAGCATAGACAGAAGCAGAGGAATATTTCTTCATTTTAACCCCCTTCATTCATCAGACTGGTCAGAGAATGCTTGGTGTTTGAAGGCTTTTTCAAGTCTCTATACACAGATTGTCTGCTAAACCAATTTTTCTCTGCCACGAAGACTCACTGAGAATCGTAGTAACTGAGAAATCAGGAATATGACAGCTTCCTGTGGTAGTGTTCCATCTTTAAAACTCCTTAAGTCAGGCCTCACTGCCTGGTATAGGGCCCAATAAAACGCGTAATGATAAATAATATGGGAAGTGACATTTAATTCATATGTGAGCCAGTGTAGTGGTTGTCTTTGACTAACAGTTTACTCCAGAAGGTTTAACTCTCATTTTATCAGAACCTCACTTACACAAAAAACCTAATTCCTCATTTCCCTTCTTAATTGTCAAGAAAGTCTTCAAGCAGCTTTTTCTATGTACTGTACAATTTTACAATTTGGAAGCAACTCACCATGGTACACATGGGGAACTAAAAACATTGAACAGATGAGTAACAGTTCAGCCTGGAGATCCTCTGCTCACTTCATGTGTAAATTCTAGAGACCGTTGCATGTGAAAATCTGAGATGAAAAGATTCTGAAATACTCATACCATCCCATCCAGTAGCACCAACCATGCCACTGTTAAAGTCACAGAGATCACACCTTTTTCCCATTCTGATGTATGAAGCAAACATTAACTTATCCTCCTGACCTGTACTTTTGGCTTGTGCTGCTGTGCAGGTGTGAATGGTGAGTGTATTTATCAGTATAAATAAAGCTGTTACTTGAATGAAGTAGTCAGCTCTATCATTTACATCATTCGGAAATATCATCTCATAGAAAATATCTGGGTTTACAAAGACCCCAAACAGCTTGCTATTTTCCAAATATCAAAATGACTACCTCTGGACTCATATTGTCATATTATCATACTGTTATGGCTCAAATGTATTGTAAAGAAAACCCAGTGACCAGTTTGAACTTCCATACTCAACATTAGTTTTATTCTCCACCTTCTCTCATTGATAAGTTGCCAAAATGCACATCTGCCCTCTTTTAAAAGACAGCGAATTCCCTGCCCAGCATTTCTGTGGTTTATGCTAGAGTGTCAGACCCCACATGCTCCACCTTCAAAGTTTCACATTATACTCAATATTGTGGGTTTTTATCTTACTATTTAAGTTTACTCAAGATTTAAAACAACCAGATTACACAGAAGGTAATTGGTGAGTAAAAACTCTTTTTATAGGATAAAAGAGGATGTCTAAAAAAATCTTATGAATAAAATTTAGTTAAATTTAATGTTACAACATGTAGTGAAATGATTTTTGAATGTAGGAGATATACAATTAATAAGAATAATAAAATCGAACGAAAAAGAAAATAGAAAAGAAATAATTAAATTAGAAGAAAAACAAATAAACAAAAAAAAATAAATAAAAGAGAATGAAAATACTAATAATAAATATAGAAATAGAAATACCATATTTAAATTTGTTTCAACTATATTATAAGGTGTATAATATAATACGGTGCTTATTCACTGGTCAAACAAGTGCAAGCAAAAAAACCTTCATTCATTCATTCATTCATTTATTCATTCATTTTCCTTAAACACTTTTTTCTTGGCATTTCTACAGTGGATTTAGCGTCTAGTTTATTCACTTGATTCATGGGGGTTCAGATAATTATACTGTATAAGTAAATACATTAATCTTTTCTGAGAAGAAGGACACATTTCAGCAGCCCTGTATGATTGTCTATTGTAATTGCAGTATTTATTTGTTGGTAAACATTTGGATTCTCTTTCATAACTGTTTTTACTGTGTGATGCTTCACAAAGCAACAAGTTAAAAAAAAAAACTCATTACTCCATCGCTTAGTCGGTTTGAGGTCTTGCAGTCTTTAATAAAGTGTTAGGGAGGACAAATTGGAAACAGGTATCCTGTGGGGAACAGCTGGAAGGCCTGCAATGCAGGAAAACAATCACTCAGCAAAGTAAAAAGCATTTGAGCACAATCATTGCATTAGGTTAAAGCTGTTTAAATAACACACCATATGGATCTTTTATGTCAAAGTGTCCATTATAACTGTGTTTATTTGTCTAGTAACATCTGATATACAGTATTAGCTGTTTTCTCAGCTGTCTTATTTCTTTAGTGTCCCACTCAATAGTAAAGAAAAATTTCTTATCCTATGGTGCTGGCTAATTTGTGTCAGCTTACTCAGTTCACAGTTTTACAGCTATTTTATTGTATTTTATTTTAGGTATGGAATAAAGAAAGAGATAAAAAAAAACAAAAGAAAGAAGCAAAATGTGCAATATTAATACCTGAAGAGTTCCTGTTTGTGTCCATCCAGGATTTTATAAACAACAAACGTCCATGTCCTTGTTTATTAGTTGTAAATGCGAGTAAATATAGAGGTTTCACTTCATGCTGTGATTCACTTAAATTTCTTTTTTCATCTAAATTAAAATATTATGTTGGCTGACCATTTTCTAATCATCCATCTGTTGTAATCAGCACTAGCACTCAGACTTCATAGGGGTGAAAATATAACCACTTACTTATCATATATCATTACTGTGTATCATTAATAGGAACTTTAGCGATATTTATGGACCTCCAAAATTAAAAGTTGGGTTCCTGCATTACCGCAGCACAGAGTTTAATTACACTGGGCTGATGGTGGGTGAGGTCATTGGGCGAGGTTTGTTTTGAGTGGCCTGGCAGAGAGAAATGAGCTGCATCAGCTTGGGCTTTTGGCCTCGTCCTGGCCATGTTTAAACTGCTTGCTCTTTGGTCACGCTTTTAAGCATTGCATGCATGTAATCCAGTGGAGCTTTGGTTTTGCTTCCCTTTTAACTTACATGTGTGTTACATAAGCTTAGCTCTCTGTACAACAGACTGACTGTAGAATATCAGGTCAAATAAAATGTATTATACACTATACAATGTCACTATACACCTGACATAGAACATTTAAATGCATTTTGAGGCATATTTTTCCAGGTAATTTTACTTTGTTTAGAAATAGATATTTTCTCTTTGGCAATATTAAAAAAATCCAAACACTTGATCATTTTGTTTGTTAAATGATGGATGTTCAAGAGAATGAAAACGATTTCTACCTTCATGTCCAGTTACTATGTGCTACTATAATGAAGCTACTACTTTGCTACTTGGCTTCCGCCTAGCACCTCGTATGGCTAATGTGGAAAATAGCCTCTCCTCTCTCTCTCTCTCTCTTTCTCTCTATCTCTCTCTCTCGCTCTCTCTCAGTGTGCTCCCTCTGCTTTTCATCAACCTGTTGCTGCTGCTAAAATCCCATTTTGAGGTGGAGAAGATGCAGACCGAACAGGTGTTGAGAGGGGGAGGACAGAGGATAGGATGTTTCCGGCACCTCAGACATTGAAGTCCATCATCCATGACACAGAGAGACTCTGCTTTCACTCTGTCATTCCTCATTTCTGTACTACCTCTGTACTTTATTTAGGGGACATTTACTTTCTGCCTGTAGGCCAGCACTAATTCACATCTGCCTGATATGTTAGATGTCCACTTTTTTCTTTTTTTGAGCTAAGCTGATTTATATTATTTTATGACATTAAATGTAAGTTATATTTTGTGAACTGGATAGTTCCCACCTGTTAGTAATCTGACAGAAGAAGAAGAGTAAAGCTCTTAGTATTAAACACAGGTAATATTGAAAAGATTGTCTTTTCCTCAAGATTTTCCTGTAAGAGAAATTTTACTCTGTCTAAAATTTAAATTTTACAATTCATTGTCTATGTTTCTGTCGGACTTTCACTTCTATGTGATTAATTTGATCTTTGTTTGTTGTTTTTTATTTTGCTGGTTTAAATTTAAATTAAATTATCTCCTTAAAAAGGTTAAATAAAGTCATGTAAAGATTCTCTTTGTAATATGCTTTGTGAATAAAGGTATTATTAGACATGGCACTGATCTATGCACCATTATCCTGTATTAGATAATACAATAAGGGCAAACGTTGAAATTAAATTTAGAAAATAACTTCATTTTTCATATCCATATATTTAAAGAGTCTTGTTTTATCCTTTGTTATATTTATTTACAGGTTTCAATATTAGTATTAGGGAAACAAATTTGTATAATGTTACCTTTGTTTACTATATTTGAAGTGTCAAAGTTTCAAGTTTAATCTTTTACTAATGAACTATGTGTGACTTCCATTCTGCAGGTACTAAAAAATACTATCGAAATCCTTACCTGTCCTATCCCTTAGTGAGCAGAGAGCTTTGCTTGTGCATGAGGAAAAAGGGGGATTTTTAAGTGCTGTGAAAATAAACACGTCATGTCCACTTTCACCTTCCTTTTGTAGTAGGAGAAACCAAAGGGACATTTGTCCAGAATCCTGAATGACTTTGAAACCATGGCTAATTCTAAGCCTTTGTTCTTAAGGGGGGGATGGGACTGCAAAACACACACACACGCACACACACAAACAAAACTCAATTTCCAGTAAATTTGTGTACACACTGAGGGTAAAATTTTCCTTTCACTACCTGGAAGAAACAGAGAAAGACACACTCAGTATTTGAACTAAACTTACTAAATGTAAATAGAACATACCCTTTAGCTGAGGAACAACTCCCGCACAGGTCACTTTATGGATGCTGGGCCATGTTTTTGCTATTAGAGGAGAGAGGGTGGCTAATTGCTGGCCTGCAGCTAGATTCCACTGAATGTCAGCTGAGAAAACATGAGTGCTTGTCTCACAAATCGCAGCAGTTGAAGGGCTAATCAAATGTCCCAAGAAAAAAATAGAATAGCAAGGATCACAAAAATGCCTTTCTACAGCGACTCACTCTGAACATGTTCTTTCCACCAACACCTAAAACACTCCTCACAATTAACATGGCAATGTGCAGCATGAAAACGTTGTTGGTGATGAAAGGTTTTAGCTGCAAAGCACTGAAGCCATTATGTACATGTCTGACAAAGTGAATGTTGAATAACGGATTAAATCAGCACAAAAGGAAATGGAGTTGCATGGAGAAGTTTCAAACTATAGACTAAACTGTTTGCCTTTTTGACCTTTTCACTACTTAAAAAAAAGCTGCTAGAGTAATGTATAAAAAGCAGCTGCTTTATAAATTTCACTTGCCATCAGCAAGCTCAATTAAAAGCTCTGCGGTTCTTCTGCTAGAATAAATCATTTTTTGTCACACTAACTCAACAAAGCAGAATTGGTCCCACCTCAGCTGTCTATATTTATATTTAGTGTTAAGGGGGAAAGTGAGCAAAGCCATAAATTTTAGAGCCTAAGAAACTCAGCCTGCTGTCTATGTCGTAGTGTATTGTAATCCATTAGGCACAGGCACTTTTTGAGAAACTCATTTCCTCTCAGAATTAGGATTTGATTTGAAACATTTTGCTTAATTTAGTACTTTAATCGCTCATTAACCCATCTCCATACTACCAGCATATTCCAAAGTAAACTGCAAATTTCCTCAGAGAACGTTTTCAGTATCTAATCAAATTCTAACAAGGTCTCCCTTCCTTCATTTCCTTTTGGATAACCATTTACGTTTATCCATTGTATTATTCAAGGCCATTGATATATTATTTCCTCCATGCAAATAAATTTGCTTTGTTTTTTTACTGTTCATATATATTTGTCTTATTTTTATCTTGTGCTATTAATAAGAATTACAATAAGTAGAATATTCCGTTATAAGACTGAAACAAATGGCTGATGCTCTAGGTTTTAGAATTAGTTCTGGAAATGAAATTGTATAATGCCATCTCTAGTTGCTTATGAAAGGGTTATTGATAACTTTACTGCAGATTTTGTAGTGTACCAACCTTCAGCAGCACATGACATAATAAAATCTACTCTCTAACCATAAATGCTATGTATGTATATAGATCTAGAATGATCAGAGCACATGTGTACTGAAATCCCATATGAAATCCATTTTAGAAGCAAAAAGAAAAACAATATCTACAGTATAAGTTGGGTTACATATTTTCTACTGCGAACATGGTGCACTAATTAGCCACTGATTTTCTCTAAAGAGACAGGGGGTCATGTTAGATTCAGGTCATAAGTAATCTCAAATTATTTAGAGTTTAGTGTGTAGTGAATTTAGTGTTTCAGTATGGGCTTTGCTTTGCTTTGTTTTGCTTTGCTTTGCTAAGAGCACAACTAGATCAGCAACAGGAGACAAGCTTTCTGAAGAAGTGCAGAAGTACAGAGCCCTAACCACGGAACCAATATTTCCTTGTTGGTTTTGCTGGGGAATCACGAAGGGATATCATTACCAGGCCATTCCATATATTTCATATAACCTCCCCGCTTTATCCTGCAAATCACACACTGGGACATGTAGAGCTGCTGAAACATTTTGCTGTTTGGTTTGCTGAATACTTTTCAACTTTGAAGAGACAGAATAAAATCTTGCTGTCAGATATAAATGCAGATATACCAACAGAAGATGTATAGAGGCAGATTGTTCACTGGCCTCCAACATTCAGACATTTCACAACCAGGTTACATAATAATATATGACAACTCAGTAAAAACAACATATTTACTGGTTATTAAAATTTTGGTGTCTTATCTATTGTTCTGCCATCTGTCGACCATAATCATCATCATCACTATCATTATCATCATCACCATCATCAAGGATTTTAGTTGTTTTTTTTTTTACATATTAAAGAATATTTACAATATTAAAGAATATAATACTGAGAAGGTAATGGTGGTCTGCTGGTTTTGAAATTATATTCAATAACAGCTTTGCAACCTCAGAGGAAGATAAGAAAGCAAGTCCCAAAATCAGAGGACAAGAGTAATATGATAAGCAGCCTGTTTGAGCTCAAAAGCTGGTCCAAGAATAACAGACATTTCACTAATGCATTAAGGTGCTGAAATAATGTTAAGAGTTTAAGGGAAAGTCACTTAGGATAAGTATTTTACAAAACCTCTGAACAAGGGTTATGAAATAAATGATTTTTTTTTGTATCTTAAAGGAAATGGTGCGTTAATTGGATCCCCATTCAAAGAAAATATGAAAGTATTATGCTGTTTCATTTAAAGTTCTCCCCTGAGACTTTTAAAGACACTGATATCATAAGCTAATGAATAGACTTGAGTCTATAAACATAACTTCTGCAAAAATAGTTACCACAATCCCCATTCAGGAGTTAAGTAGCACTAGCATTTTTCTTGACCTTGAAGATCTCTTAAGAAATGCTAAAAATTAAAAAGGAAAAAAAAACTGGGGGAAATAGTCGTGTTTTTGTTTGTGCTTAAAGCATTTTCATGGACACTCAGAGAGGGGTTATAATTGTTGTCATGCTACACTTGACTTGACAGACTGAACTGCCTGTTATTTTCATTAGGTACACGGACAGATGCTGTTGACACAGGTGCTAAACTTATCATTAAGGACTAATGCACCATATTGAGGGGGGTAATTGTGTTCAAAGCCATGCTTTTCTTGTTAATCCTGTTACACCCTGCAGACTGGATATGTTTCTGATAAAGTGATGCATGTGTGATCTAAATAAATTGTGTATAGGAGGTGGTTGTGTGGCTGTGAAGCAATCCATTCCTTTCAAACACTTGCCTCAGGCACATTACCTATGTTTTATTTTATTGTTAACCGAGTATGAGCTCTAGACTGTAGCCCCTGTGAAGGCCCAGTAAATGATATAAGCAGCACAAGCTGTCACGTCTAACAGGTCAAAAGAGTAGTACTATAAAGCATGCGCTGGGCTTTTGACATTTTTAAAAAATTAACAGAAATCTATATTGAATTATTATGATTATGAGCCCATGATGTTAATTTGAGCTCTTTAATTTGGGTCTGTCGTTCTCCTTTTAGCATCAGGAAGAACGCATGTGGAATTACTCAGAGAAGTCAGAAATGCTTGGATATGACCCAGGAGAGCATGCGCCTGATTGCAGCTGATAAAATCTTGTGACTGCCATTGTAGCCTCAAGCATAAGGCTTAATGTTATCGAGATACTCCAGATACCCCAGTGGGGTTGGCATGCCCATCTGTAAGACACAGTGGAAGAAGAAGAAGAAGAAGAAGAAGAGGTTGAACAATGGTTCAGTGGGTAAATCTTGCTGCTTCAGAGATTCCCAATCCCTGTTTTTAATGCTGCATCCATAGTCGCTGTAGTAATTAGTAGTTAATGAAGATGAATTATAAATAAATAATAACAATTAACAATATGACCCTAAAAATATTGACAGAGAAGGTAAATGCTCACAGTTAAAAAGTAAAAAAAAAAAAAATCCTGTGTGTGATGTGTTAAAAAAGAGTAACTACTGGTGCTGAGCAATTTTTAAATATCTACAGTGCATCAATATGAAGATAAAGGAAACAACTAATGAGCAGCTATAAAGTCCATTGGGTTAAGTTCAAAGTCTTTCTTTTTGTGGTCCCTTCAAAGAGCTTAGAGTGGTTGCATTGTAGAGTGCAGGTCATGGTTATTTTTAGCATTAGATCCACATGCATGCACACACAAACACACACACACAAACACACACACAAACACACCTGAAGAATGCTATAGCTACTCTTAACAACAGTACCCACAAATCTTAGTCTTTTTCAGAAAGTTAGTTCATTAGTTAGTAAGTCAGTTTGGTGTAGAGGTATTTCTTTTTAATTAAATGTATTCCAGGTTCTCTGCATTACAGATTGGAAGCCTGTGTTATTAGAGGGGGGAAAATGTAAGGGAAAACAATAAAATAATTCTTAATGCTATGTATTATAATATGAACAGGGAGTCACTGAAAGGAAGTAAATCTATCATAGTTATTATTTGTTCATACAAGGAATGTCAGGGCTGTTTTTAAAATAGCATGCAGTAAGGACATTTAGGTGAAGTACAGATAGAGCGAGTTAGTGTAATCAAACATGATATTGATTCTGATGTGCTAGGCGCCAGTACTGAAGGACATAAGGTTAATAAGTCATCTGAAACACTGGACATGACGCATGTTAAAACAATCTAATCTTCACTTTTGCATAAGCGAAGCATAAACAATAGTTCTTCCGTGGCACTTGTGTTGATATTAGGGATATCCTGTAGATACCAGTGACCACAAGCTGCTTAAAGAAAGAATAAACTTAAGGCCTACCTTGACACTATAATATCAGTTTGACATTATATTGTCTTCTTTTAGTCATTACCAGTTCCTCTGTCCACCCAAAAGATGATACAGCAAGAGTTTTATTAATTATTTGTTTCATATCTCCTTTCACTATCTCCTTCCAATATTCAGCTCCTCTGATGTTTACTCTTTATTTCCAAACTACCACGTTGAGTCAAAGGTGAATAAGGTTTTTTCATGGTTTCTGGGACCAGCTGGGCAAAATTACACCAAAAAAAGATGCAACTAATATTAACATGGATTATTATCTGGCTACTTGTTAATCAAGTAATCTAAGCAGACCTTTCACACTGAGTGAATTAGGATATAGTAACTCAGCCAAGAAAGAATCAGAAACCATTCATCTAATGATAAATCTCTTCTAAGAGTTCTCACAGAATTTGTTGTATCAAACAGCAGCTTATGTATGTTGTTAATCATGTGTATGTTGTTAATCATGACCTTAATAGGAAGCATCTTGTCTGAGTCACTTGAACCAAACTGACCTTTAATCTGTCATTAAATGTTTAACGCAGAGATACCTTTCATTTGGCTAAATCGGCTGAGTTTTAATTATTTTCCGTTTATCCTGTGGCTAAAAATCCCTGAGCACATGGCGGAAACATTAGCTTTAATGCAGTATTTAATGACAGCCCATGTCTGTGTTCTTGCTTTAGTGCTTCTCCTGCATGGTGAGTCCAACTTTTCCTGCCTTCCTGTGAAATCATCAGTGTATTGAGGTGGTAGGCAGAGACTTCAAAGCAAGGACATGTAGATATTTTCTACAGAGACTGCACGGCAACCCTAGGCAATATAGAGTAGTCCATCAGAGCATTTTTCTTTTCTATTCCAGTACAGTGCATAGATTAAATATACACAGGTGTTTATGAGCAAATTTCAAGATGTTAAGTGGGAATGACCTGTATTTATTACATATTTATGATATAACCTGACAGTATAAAGCATTCTACTGTATGTATTGTACATTGTATTGTATATATTATATAGCAATCACAGTAAGTGTTTTAAAGAACTTTTCCATAGTGTTACATGTGTAAGATTTAAAAATAAAAATGAATAAAAAAAAATAAATATGAGATCATTTCATTAAAAAGTGCCTGATTGTTGTTCTTTTATTCTTTTTGCTTAATAAAAGTAAATCTTAAAAGTTAGTCACCTAATCCCTTTTACATGAAAGTGGAAGCGCTACACAACAAGTAGACAGATGTTGAATTTAAAATGTCAGATTACACCTGACAAATAGCAGATCATTCACAAAATAAAACACATGTCCATCTTTGAAATGTTCATAGGGCCACAAAAATCTAATACCTTCCGCTTTTGGTGCATTGCACCATTTAATATTTTTATTAGCATTGAAATGGTTTTCTTAAAAAGAGCAGTAAAGCATTTTTCATGACGCATTTAATGGCTTGTCTGTGTATTCCTTTGCTCCAAGTCTGCTCAGGTTCAGACAATGCCTCAGGCTTTTGGACTGATCAGAAGGGAAACATTAAAGACTTTTTCATCACTGTGTTGACAAATCTGTTCACTCCTGTAAATGATCAAGGCTTTACTTTGTTGTGTAATTACAATTGCATCAGTGACTTTCTCTGGAAATGCAAATAATTGCCCTGAAAATCTTTATGTAAACTTGATACAGATAGACTAGGAATATATTCTGGTTCTTTATTCTAATATCCACAGAGCCACATTATAGACATGATAAAAACTATAGTGACAGTAACATTTGGGTCTGAGATTCTTAGATGTATCTAAATAGATAGAAGGTATATACGTGTG
>JAOTRN010000041.1:12349856-12362972 GCA_028566695.1 Bagroides melapterus | reverse complement strand
CGAAAATCCAAATAAATGAAATTCAGACAAACAAACAAGCAAACAGCTCAGAAATTCAGCACATGAACCTATGCAAGTGTACATTTTGGGTCTTTATAGTGTCCTTGGTAAACTAGACGGTGAACCACAATGGGGTTATTATTTGGGTGTGGGAGTCTTTTGGTGTTGTGGAGTGCCAGTGTCAGGTGATCTTGTGACAATATAAATGCAGAAAATAAAACTGCTGGTAAAGGCTGGATTCATGGTATCCACTTCCTCATGCTTGATTTTGAAAAATGGCATGTCATAGACAACTAAGAATAACAATATCACCATAAGTTATAGGTAAAATACACAGAAAAGTAGAAGTTAGATCTGAGTTCTTTCTAGTTAATATCATATATTCACATATTCACATAATATAGAGGGATAGTCATGTCATTCTTTTTGGGAATACATTTTTTTTTTATCTTTGACATTTTCAAATACATCATCAGCAATGATTACACATATGATAGTAGTGGGAGTAATAAACATGAAAGAGGTTAATTATTTTTACAAAATGTCACAAATGCCTTTAAATAAAGTAACCATACGTTTAAAGATGGGGTGCATCGTCCATGGGTTTGAACGCATGAAAGTACTAACAGCTGTGCTTGCTATTTTATAGACTCTTCTTAATTATGGACTCAAATTGACTTAAATCAAAAAAAGAAAGAATTAATTTATTGGACCTCTGTCTTACGATGGAATGGATGTGTTCATATATACATGTGGAATAGTTTTAAGATCAACTGTGATGGTAAAGGATAGTAGTTTTTGTGCTGTCACTAATGCCCTGTCAGACCTTCCTTAAGAAGTGGCCATGATGTAGTTCAAATGCAGTAAAGTAAAAATAATTATTTAATCAGCCTGGGATAAGTAATAAAACAGAAATCAATTAAATGACCTTACTTATATTCAAAACGATGTTTAAGATAAGTTTACTGTTTTTTAGTCTTCAAAAAAAGTTTTTATATTATTTGAAATATAACTTTTTTTTGCATGCACCGGATAAAACAAGCAGATTCCACACACTTCATTTAACTTGACTTGATCTATTGTAATTGTGTGTAGTGTAGTTTGAAAGAACATTTTTCTTCCTACTGTATGTTGACTATCAAGCCATCAATCATCCATTAATAACTGTGACATGCACTTTGTCTTACATTTTCTATATCTGCACAGATCCTCTGCTTTGTTTTCTTTACTGATGTAATTTTGTAATTTTGCCATTTCTGGTAAAAAAAAAAAATATATATTTATTATTGCATCTCCTTGTAGGAGAACAGTTCATAACGTGGTTTGTTCTGTGCTCTTCCTCCACTGCACACATTAATCTCATGGCTGAGAGTCTGAAAAGATTTTCTAAATAGTCTGGCCTTGTGGATCAGTGCAATGTGTAGTACGGCTGAAGTAAACCTGTCTTCACTCTACGGTAGACACCATCTTTAGGACCAAAAATAATACTGAACTCAGAAATGAACTCTGTGGCTACAAGTTACTGGAGACATATTGAACACTGTCCTGCTCACTTCAGTTGTGTAAATGTTTTCGTATCCAGTTTATTTCTTCAAACTATGTCATATAATCGAATGGCAACCTGCCTGTATGTCTTCGACACAATCAGATGGATGTAGCTAAAGTTACAAAACTTTGCATGTTGGTGAAGCTCTAGTGATGCTAAATGTTTTCTGTGGTCAGCGTGCATCTCCAACAGAGAGCCATTCTTGGTGCAGACCTTTCATCTCCCTCTTAGTTCTAAGGGGCATGGGACAGGCAGTATATCATTTCAAAAAGAAACAGAAAAGCTTTCAAGTAAGCACATCTATTGAAATGTTACCCAGACCGTAATTATAGCACAGGGAAGCGGCTAGGCCTTGAGCTTTGCTGCAGAGGACTGTGGGTAGCTGGCAACATGGGGATCAAGCTCTTGGGAAGAAGATGTAGAAAAGCAGAGTGAAACATAAGGATTGTCGATGACTTTCATGCTGCAGAGAGAATTTATAGTTATAGTAAAGGGCTATATAATGTATGTTTATGGAGCATTCAAAATGTACAGCACCAAAATCCATGAATAACTGCTGTTTAGTAATATTTGTAAAACAACAGAATCGTGAGTCTGTCCTTCATTTGTTCTTCTAAATTCAACAGAATGATGAATGTTTCTTTTTTATTTTTAGATTTTCAGCTCTACTGGTGAGTAACAGGTTAAAGAAGTGATGCACAACATCCTAAAACTGTTTAAACATCTGTGTGTGGCCGCTATAGTGTTTTTCAGAGTACATACCCCTTCCAGATTCCGCATGTCTGCCTTAGTCATTTTAGAAGATGAGGAACACACAAAGTGAAACAGATAAATGTGATGGAAAGCAGACAGAGAGACAGAGTGAGGGTGAGCAGGTCACATCCTAGCACTAGAACTATTAACCCAGTGTTATCTTCATTTCCATTTTCTGAATGATACTGGCCATTACAGGACATTGTGGTAGTTTTTATTTTAAGTTCCTAAACAAATCCAGATGGGAAGAACGTCAGACTCTGATATATCATCTGCATGATCATTTTACAATTATGGTGAGATCAACCTTCTGATCATAACCTTCTGATCTACACTTATCTAAATATAGACATTCTCTACTGTGGATATGGCTCAGGTTTAGAGGAACAAATATTAAACGAATGGTACAAGATGATTACAAACCAAACTGTGTAGGTCTTAGTGAAAGATTGCTAGCACTAGTTTTGAATCTTGTACTCCACCACAATTTCACAATTTCACCATGCTGGAATTTTCTTTGGCATTTTTACATACCAGCTTTCAAGCCAAACAGGAAGTCGTGGAAATGCTGCACCCCATTAAGACCGTGCCTCTTCTTCAGAAACCTTTACATTGCACTTCCCATGCTCACCACACGTTGTTGCACACTCAGCACACCTGAAAGAATATATGTTATTTTTAAACAATCACTGAGACTGTAAATATGACTTAAAAAGAAGAGGAAGGGGGCAGTAACCAAACCATACAAAATGACCTTAGACATGCTTAGAGGTGAGTGAACACAAAATCAAGGCATGTTAGCAATAATCACTGATTAATGTGACGTGTTATACGATTTCAAATATTGATCATTGTACTGTTTTAACCTTGAATAATAAAATGATTCAATTTAATCAACCTTTCTAAGTTTGAAGATCTACATAAATATAAATCCAGGCTCTACATTTTTTATGTAGAATGAATTCTTTTTTTTATATATTATTTTGGGACTCAAGACACAATATAGATAATATAATAGATGGAATACAATGCTTTAAAATAACTGAAACACTGTCTTTCTTAGACATTCTGCTCGACACATTACTTTGTGTGCGTCTAGATCACTTTGTCATCACCAGGTCTAGTAGAGTGAGATGGTGTACTGAGCTAAGCACACTGTTTGAAAATGATGTCACCACATCAACTAATCATTTCAGTGTTTTTGTAGTTAACCTTGTAACAGCTAGCGCTATATCTACCCAGTATCTACCCAGTGCACATTAACATGGAGCTGGAGAGAATCATTATTTGTTCTGCAGGATCCAAAAGAGTGAAGCTCCCTGTAGCTATTCCTGTCAATTATAAGGACACAGAGATATACTGAGAGGTTGTTTAAGGATTATATTTTCTAACAGATTAAATACTATTGGGAAAATCTATTCTTGTGCTGGAGGTTTGGGGCTTTGGGAACAATTTATTCCCATATACCTATTTAGTCTACAATACAGACATGATTCTTTCTTTCCTTTGTGTTTTGCTTAACACATAATCTCACCTAAACAATATCTATAACATCTTCCTGAGTGACAGAGACAAGTGGTAAGAATACAGACGTGGTCTTAGACAAAGGACATCTGGCTTGCAGCAGGTTATCTTATCTAACTGAGAGCTGAATAAATGCCTATAATGTAGGTTGCCCATCCTTTAAGGTTAATTCACAATGAAGAGCTTTGCTAAGGCCTCTGCAGTAGCTTAGTTTTGTTACACCATCATTTGTCAGCCAGAGTGTTAAAGATGAAAAATTGCTCACAAACATATTTCCAGACCAGAAGCAATTACACTATAAATATTACTGTTAAATAGAGCTGTTACAGTGGTAGCCAGTGAAAGAGTTACTCACTTTGGTAAGATGTTGTAAGAAGATGAAGATGTAAGAGGTCTGGTTATTTACATTGAGTGTGAGTTAAACCAAAGATTATTGGCTAAAATGAGAAACAAGTTGTACATAGCAGTCCCACAACTGTCATATTTTTGCCTGCTGTAAGTGTTGTGTGTTATAACCTTCTTCTTGGTAAATACAAAGAAGCATCAAAATAGAATGAGAATACAATAGAATACAATAGAACAGAATAGAACAGAATAGAATATAATATGTTTTGTCATTGTACTTCTGTACAACAAACTGAAGACTCTCTCATTTAAATGCACTTTTACACACAGATACAATATAAACACATGGAACAAAATGCAAATGTAAACAGATGTAAATATAGACGTAAACTACTGAACATGGAGTATGGAACAGTTTCTAAAAAAAAAAAAAATTTTGCATCATTGTTTGACTGTGAGCCTCCAGGACTTTTCCAAATCTTTAATAAACATTTGCAAAGAGACAAAAGTCACTAATCAGGACATACAGTCATTAAATTATACTGATAAGATTGTTGAATAAATTACTGAGGCATTGTTGCACATATTGAGGAAGCTATAAATATGTAAACACTACTGCAGGACAGACTTCTGCTGCATAATGTATGACTGAGTGTTAATCAACTATCTATTTATTTTAGAATAAATACTCCCTTACACTGCACTTAATTTATTTGATCATTTGTTCACTACTATCCACATCACTACTATACAATAATAATGAACTATTTGCAGGTATGTAACTAGGATCAACATTTCAGTAAGGTCTACACTACAGAAATTTCATATAATTATACAACTATGAAAGAAATGTATTTATTTGTTTTAGCCTTTCCACTTTTTTTTATCTGGAGAATTTGTTAGCAGTTAAGAAAAGGTTCAGAGCTAAAGACATGAGCTTTATGCATTCATTTTCTTTCACAGTTCATAGTCAAAAGTGATCATGTGAAGTGTCACTGTGAGACATGTTTCTGGTGTGACTTCAGCATTTGAATTATTTTGCATTATACTGTTTCAGCTGTAGCATGTATCACTTTTGTATTTATTTATACACGGCATTTTCACAATGGGTCTGTCAACAAAACATTCACCTTTTGCCCATAGAAATGTCTGGGAGGTGAAATTCTTGTCCAGGTTATCATTGAGTGCTGCACTGTGGGAATTACTGCTGATGGAGGACAGCACAGGTGTCTCTGCTACTAATCCACAGCTGTATTCATAAATCAGTGCCTGCGGGGCTTTACTGTGCCCAGAAGCTTTGCCATCATATGAACAGGAAGTTCAGTTGCGGGGATTATCTGATGTCATTTGTTTTATACAATGATATGCAAAACAAAATTTTTTTGTCTTCCTGTGACTTCAATTATCACAGCAGGTAATGTTTCAAGATAATACTATACCTTATGTTATAGATATCACAGATTTATCAGATTTAATGACTTCTGTTTAAAGAAGACTCATATACTGTATACTAGTACATTTCAACATAATAAAGTTTAATTTTCAAATAATTCAGGGTTTCTTTTTTTTAGATATATTTTCAGATAAATCAGACTTTATTTTTTGGAAACTCATATTTCATTATCTGTCTGACACATCACTGTGTCTCAGATCACGAAAGTGGTATAAAATATGCATTAATCAATTTTTCTGAAATTATTCAATATTGTAAAATCAATGGAAATATTACAGTCTTCAATTGAGACATTTTTATGTAACAAATCATTTGGGGTATATGAGTGACAGGAGCATCATCACCAGCTCTTTTTCTTTCTCTGGCTGTATACGAATTCCACTGCATTCCTGCTTTGCACTTGTTCCAGCCTTTTAAGGTATTGTGATGATGCCTGATGGCCACTGTGGGTTTTGGTTTTGAACCATCTTCCAGGATCACAGGTCAGTGCATATATAAACTCTCTCCCCCTGTGGTCAAGGACTTCTCTTGGATTTCACAGTCAGCGAGTCATCCCTCCATTCTCGGTGTGTCTCCAATGCTCCGACACTGATTGAAAAGCAGCATGGGGGTGGTTATGTCTAAAAAAAAAAAGTCAGTGGAGATTATGTCCTCTTCTTTGTATGTGTAAGCAGGCAGGGGTGCCGGCACACTTATATAAGAATGTTCCCTGTTGGGCCAGGAACAATGATGTCAATGTTTATAGTGATAATCATCTCAGAATATCTCTAAAGGAGAGAGTGCAGAGTCTACACACGGTTCAGGGACAACAGATAACTAACAAGTATGACACAAGATTTGAATGTTTTTGACACTGTTATAATCATAGCATTTGACTGTGACCATTCATCTGTCTTCAGTCTTTAATGTGGAGAGACAAAAAGTCTGCTCTGCGGTTCTGTGTAATACCTGATGGCAAATCCTCCGTATTTACCAAGTATTGTTTGAATCAGATACTAGCTATGAGCTTCAAAGGGATGCAGATATGTGAAGCTAGTGACTTTGAAATCTAACACTGTTATGTGATGTTGTTGGGGTGACTGTCTATCAAAGTGTTCAGCCAATGATCATGAAGCCTAAATACTGACATACAGCTTTATCCAGAGAGACTTAGTAAACAGGAGGTTTTTGATTTTCCTCTTACACAACATAGCAAAGATATGCAACATAAAACAGCAGCTGGTGACAAACATACGTAGATGTGCTCATTACATGTTACATAAACAGTTATTACTGCACCTCACAGGCATAGCAAGCTTTTCCAATCACAGTACAGCCGTAATGAAAAGAGAACATTACAAAGTGTCAGGATCACATTAAATAGCATGAAAAGTCATAGAAAATTAGAGTTCAATAATATATACAAGATTTTGATTTATTATTTGATTTATTATTTGATTATTATTAGTTTTTGTTTACTTATTAGCCTTTTCATGTATAAATGATTTCTATTCATTTCCATTCTTTTGATTATCAGATTTAGATTCTTTAACTAAAAAGATTCGGTAACTACTACTACTACTACTAATAATAATAATAATAATAGTAATAATAATAATAAGAAGAAGAAGAAGAAGAAGAAGAAGAAGAAGAAGAAGAAGAAGAAGCAAGAAAGAAAAAGTACACAAAGCCATTTATTGCAGTCTGGCATAAAAATAATTGTACTTTTTTATGAACACTTGAAAACTACAGAACTTTACTTCATTTTACTTTACTTATGTTCCTAAAACATAAAAAACAGCTTTAAATCAATTGTTCATGTGCATCAATGTCATAATGCAGATATTTAGTTTAGATTTTTTCCTTACAGGTGAAACCTGGAGATATCAGTGAATGAAATGGTACTTCTTGGTATTCTCATTGGTTCCTGTTTCGTTTCCAAGTATGTCCTTAACAGTGCATAGATCTCTTTTATTGATCATATACAGAATGTGTTTCAGTCTAGTAAAACTCAATATCATAAGGCTGCATATATAGAAAACGTTATTTAAAACGGCATTAAAAAAGATCGTATCCCTGAAAAAGAATCTTCACTTCCAGAAACATCTGTATTTGTGAAGACTATTCTATATCTTGCCCCTTACTAATGTTTTTTACTTTTTTTCCACAATTGACCCCTGATTCTTATCCTATGATTTATGAGCTTGACTCCTTTTCCAGATGGATGCAGTACTGCAGTGGGAAGCTGACCCACTCCATGGCCCAGCCTTGCTCCGATACACTGAGATAGACGACTCATTTTCATCTCCTGTCATTAAAAGCAATGACATATTAGTTTAGAGAAGTTGGTGATAGATAATTTAGGTGGATTATCAGTGTTGGTGTGTATTGTCATGTCAAAGGAAGATGTGACTACAAGCATAAACACAGGTAGAAGCAAATGAATGATGGTAGACCTGCAAGAACTTCAGTGTAAGACTAGACACTGCTGATTACCCACCAGCTGTATTTTATATCTGTATTAAACAAATAAACAAGCCACATATATATAAATCAGTGGTTAAGCTTTTTTTTTTTTTTTTTACTTTTTTTTAAATGCATGGCACCCTGATATAAAACCTAAAAAGCTAGAGTTAATATTAATTGTTAAACTGGTATAATATAATAGAAAAGGCTTTATTGCAAATGTGTATTTAAATATTATGTTTATGATTAAGCATGATTAGGTATAGTTTTTAATGAAAGTGGAAGAAAACTTCTATTACCTCGTACCCAGATCATTAAATCCCATTCCTTTATTAATATAAGAAATGTTTTAATGACTATATGCCTCTTCAGAATTTCAAGTAATGGTAAGAGTAGGAATAGTTTCAATAACAGCTTATCAACATCTTATGCTTAGCTACATCTTCAACATTTCACACATTTCAAGAGATTTATACTTCACAACAATATGGATGCCATATAAAGACACAGGTATACACAGTAGCTAATAGAAGCTATAGCTACAGCTACTTCTACTTTTACCTTGCTATGTAGGTTTTCAGCAAATATGAGAGACTTTTCTTATTTAAACTTTAGGTAACGAGCGAAGTTTAAACTGATCTGTTTTGACTTCATCTCACACCTGACCATTTTGTTAGAATTTTGTCAGAATAAAATCATGTGCATATGTATACAAGTAAATGTATTTGTGGAACTTCTTATGTACGAGATTTTACACACAATCTGTATGCAAATGATGACTTTGAAAGGAAAAGATCAAATTGAAGCCATTATTATTAGTATTTGTCCTTGTTTGTGCTGAATTAGAAAGAGAATATTGAAGACAATCTTTATTTTTAGATGTGCTTAGATTTTATCCCAGTCTCTGTTGGAAGTCTATGTCCCAGCACTCCATGTTTAACAGGAACAGGAAATACTGCAGAAGCCTAGAAGTTGATGCGTTGCCAACTTTAAATGCCATCTCTAAAAATACCCACCAGGAATTCGGGGCTTGGCAAAAGGGGCAAGGTCGCTGGCCTGGGGCTTGTCGCCACTTTGAGGGCCTATTTTGACACGACAGCCTTGTCTAACCGTAACCCTACCCTGTCTCTCACTCGGCCTCTCTCACTACATCTCTATAATTCCCTCCGGCTTTTTAACTCTCTTGAGTTCCGTTGCGATCAACCAGGAATTATGGAGGAGATTTTGAACAGAGCTGGTGAGCTACAGTCCTTGGAATGGTCTGCTTGAAGTTTGGTCCTGGAGAGTGAAACATCCATTAGCTTAGCCATTTGCTTAGTGAATCCTATTAATACCTGGCCAAGGTGACCACACTGAGAATGTGTGATGATGTCTCTTTCTAGGCTTAATCAGGTCTTAGAACAGTATGTCCCCAAAGAAGAAACCCCAAATTAAAAACCATTCAGTGTTGTTTGAGTTCTAATATATCTTAAAAAGTTTCTTTTGGCATTCCATATCAGTGCTTGGAAATAAATCTCAGTCAGTATAAATGGTATGTAAAAAAAAAAAAATATAGTGGTGTATAATGTTGCCCTCTTCCTGTGATAAACTCCGGATCCACTGCAACAATGAATCCATGGAAAAATGGAAACTTGCTGTACTTCTTTTTTGCAAAGCATGATAAGTATAAAAGAAATAAAAGCATACACTTGTGGGGTTTTTTTTGGTCTGGCAGACGAATTGCTATAATGGAGGTCATTACTTCCATAATGGAGGTAATGCAAACATTCACTTATGCAATCTACAACTCTTTCCACGAAGCTACCTATTTGTGGTTTTGGGGCTTTTTCAAGTTCTTCTAGGAAACAGTTTGAATCCCTTCCATGACTGCAGGGGTAAATGGCCAGATAGGAAAAGTAAAAAGGTAAAATGTAAAATGGCATCATAAAGAATAACAGGTGTAGTCTAAATCACAGCACTATAACCATTCAAAAAATACTGCTGTGATTCACCAACTGGATTAAGTGGATAACATTTAAACTACTAAATTTTATAACATTAATGCACTGTTAATAAGCAAAGTGTGTTAATACAGAAGTCTATATAATAAATAATACTATTTCTATAGACAACATAGAGGCTGTATCTTGCGTGTCTTTGTTGCCTTTTTTTTTTTTTACAAAACTGGATGATCCCCATATTTTATACCACTCTCTTTATGCACTTTTCACTGTGTCTATGGGTGTGAACAGGACCTGTGGCCAGTTTAATATGATAGATGTGTGTTAACACACAACAAGGAAACACAGCGCTTCCTTTCCCTCACTCCCACAGGGAGGGAAATCCCACCAAGAGAACATAATTCTCCCTCAAGATATCCTGTATCACATACATACACATTTTGGAATATGAATTGTATGATCCATTACCATGTGATTTTGCATAATTTTTTTTTTAAACTAATTTCAGTACTCCGAAAAAGATTAACTAAGATTCTTTTTCTCTTTCTATTGCAAGAACAATAAGAAAAATTGAATTTTTTTTAAAGAATTGAAAGAAATTGTCCCTATGGACTGAATGCAATCATCAGGTCAATCATCAGTTCAGTCTATAGCTGCTGAGTAAGAGTGCATGCGTCTGTTCCCGACACAACCCGGGACCCTTTCTAAAGATGCACACTTACCCCCAGAAAATGTCCCCAGAAGAGCAGTGCACGGCTGGGAAAGTCATTGCCAGACATCCTCTGTGCTAGAGTCTAGCACACAATGAGCATTGCAGATTTCACTACACAGTGAACTTCGATGTAGTTTGACATTCAATTATTAAACAGGATTCAGAGTCTTCCTCTATGACTAAGTCTAATTTTAGGCCCAGAACCGTCTGCTTCCTTTCTTACTGGATCCTATAGCAGCCATCTGGACTGAGATGGATGTCTTTTTATGTTCCTCTTTCATGTCTGTTGGATTAATTAATTCTGGTAGGGAATGGAATTGAAGGGAATGGATTGGACTGAACTGAAAAGGCATGAAGAGGCCATACATTTTCAATCCATTCCAAACCTTAAATGTTGGAATCTCAAAAGCATTTCACTACATTTCCCATCTTCTGGGTTATCTTGGCCACAGTAAATCATCAAGGACTCCTTCCACCCTAATCACAAACTGTTCAACCTCCTTCCAAGTCAAGTCAAGTGAAGTCAAGAAACTTTATTGTCATTTCAACCATATATAGACTCTGCAGTACACAATGAAATGAGACAACATTTCTCCAAGACCATGCTACATAGAACACAGATCTAAGGATATAGCTAAGACGTTCTAGTCCTAGCCACATAAAGTCCAGCCAGGTAGAGATACAGGACCATCCACACCAGAACCAACATATACCAATACTTCAATGCCTGTAATCATTTTGCAGTTCTGCTCCACCCTGTACATTTGGTCACATCTTTTCTACCTAATTGTAAATGTATAGAACTGTAATTTCATTGCTTACCCAAATTTACCTTAGTTTATATATATTATCTGTATGTACACAAAGCATATATAAATATATTTTTTATACATACCTGTATTGCGCTGTCTATACAACTAGCACATATTCACACATTCCTATGCACATAGTATTCTTTATCTAAAGTATTATTTAACTTTATGTAGTTTTTGTACATATTTTTAAATATTTATCTGCATTCTTCCTTTGCACATTTTCCTAATATTTGCACTTCTGGTAGATGCTAAACGACATTTTGTTGCTATGTAAGACAAAAAGCTGGCTATACTGTATATTCCACATTATATTTGAGAGCTCACACTCTTTTCTAATCTATAATAGCAGGAATTTGGTTTACTATTAAATTACTTTGGTGTACTACTAAATTTTGATATACATTTACTGATATTTTGCAGCATGAATATTTTTGGCATGAATGCTGACTTCAGCCACACTATATATTTAATATGTGTGTAAATCCAGTCCCTAATTCAGTATGCTTTATCTTTAATGCAGTATCTTTTCCTTGTCTGTGAACCACCCTGGTCAGTGAACTATCTGCCTACTGACAAACAGATGCTTCACTTTTACCTTCACTGAACCATCCACTAGTAAATGTGAAGAAAGTAAACAGCTCTTAATACAGCCATTCATCTGTCCACTTCCAGAGCTGAACCTCAGGGTACATGTGCACTACTGTGCATTTATAATGTGGCTATCAAGCGCTGAGCATTCAGCTGACATGAAAACAGTATGTGGTGAAACATATGCAGTTTCAGTGACATTGCAGACAAATATATCACATGGGTGATGTGCAATTTCATGACTGAACTGAGATGGCTCTGGCTTCATCAAGGAGGTGCATATGACATCCATGTTGAGCCTCACACATTAAATAGTCTCCAAAGAAAGATCTAGTGCCTCCCAGGGCTATATGCCAGTGACCTAACAAGTAATCGTGGCAGGTGACACAGTGTGTATGTGCTAGACTTCCGCCAATGGCATTTGCACCAGTCAACTTGCTTTCTCAGCTGCTTTAACAAGTACAGAGATCTTCAGAACTTTACTGTTATGTTTCCCATTGCTTTGCTGGTGTCGCCTATAGGATTTCTGCCCCAATGCACCTGCAATTATAGGCATTATCTCAAGAGCCATGAGCACCAGTGTCCTATTTAAGGGATACAACTCACATTCACCATAGTTTTGTGAACCACATGCAAGGCTTCATCAGCATATACCACAATTAAAACCACCAGTGTAAAACCATCTGTACCAGAGGCATTAATCTCAACCTTAGGGCTTTGCATCTGCCACTGGAACCAGTACAACATGCTTTTCCCAGGGCATAGCTTAAATTGACTTGTGAGTGCATATGAAAGTACTTTAAATCTGGTTACACACTAGACGATTTTAAAATCACAGATTTTACAAACATGGGAGACCACAGATATAAGTACAGTTTCAACTGATTTTTAACATTAAAATCCTCCAAACACACACTCTAGACAATTCTAACATAATGGGAGACCACACATCAGCCATTTTCCACCGATAAATGATTTCACAGAAACTCATAAAA
>JAOTRN010000041.1:12292988-12308762 GCA_028566695.1 Bagroides melapterus | reverse complement strand
TTTCACACCCCACCCCCCCCTCGCCCCGTGTCTTTATACCACCCCCCCCCCTCTGTGTGTGTGTGTGTGTGTGTGTGTGTGTGTGTGTGTGTGTGTGTGTGTGGCCCAATCTCCTTAAATAAAGGATAAATATGACTCTATACTTTGAAGAACTCTCCAGGGCCATGCAGGTAAATAAATAAAGAATGGAGGTGTTGGAGCATCATAGTGAGACAATCCCACAGTAATCCCACAGTGTGACCTCTGGGTGACAAAGCCTAAAATAAAAGGAGGATTAAAGTTGTTCTGCTCTCCATGTATATTTCATCTAAAGGCAACCTGAGAACCTGAATGAGTGCATCGACATGTACATGTGTACCTGGACAACTTGCTGCCGGACATGTTCTCAGTCCTACAATCTCACAAAAGCTTCCCTTATTTCCATTGTAACTTGTGGAAATACTCTGTATTGAAACACAAAACAACAAATCATCTGCTAATGCTAACTCTTAAATGTGTGTCCCATTAGCATCTCTTAGCCCATAATTTAAACCAGTGTAGAGAGTCTGCTAGGTTCCAACAACACCAGGGCTGTTCATCCATGTGTGTACGTCTTGTGCTCTAACAACCCCAGTGCACAGGAGAGCCTGAACCTTATGGGAGCACCTGTGGGAGAACATTATAAATGTACATGTATTGGCACCGAAGCAGAAAGAGCTTCATTTACAAAGAAAGAAAGGTGTTTTATTAGCTATTGTCGGTTTTACCAGCAAACAAACAGGCTTCTGTTCAGACATAATTCACAATAATTCACTGTTAAAACCTGCAACACATAAAACAATCAATTTTCAGAACGATCTACAACAGAGTAGAAGAATTCTGCTAGTCTTAAATGTTTTCTATGAATTTGCATGATAGATGCAAAATCACTTCTGAGTCAAGTTAAAGTATGCAGGGATGTAATTCAAAATATACTGAGGGCAATTCAACCACGAAGGACCCAATGTAAAACATTACAACCAACAACAACTTTAAAAACTATTGTAACCAACAGACAATAGACAGATGTGTGTGCACGAGTGTATATGAGAGAGAGAGAGAGAGAGAGAGAGAGAAAGAGAGAGAGAGCGAGAGGGAAAATGTGTGTGTGAGAGCTATTCAGAGAAGCACATGATTAGACTACAGCACCAGAAATACAAACAGTGTCTGATGGAGTACTGAAGCTGACAGTACTTTGTATTTGCTTAATTTGACCACAAAAGAATGAATAACTTAATTTGTCAGACTGCTGTGTCACATATTTTAGTCAGTCATACACTGGCTGCAGTCACTTGTAGTGTAAACACCAGTTCATTTCAATCCCTCCACAAACCGGTATTTTTTGTTTTATACGCTGTAACACACAGAGCAAACAATAAGACTGTTGTGAATAAAGGTAAATTAAATAAAGTGAATAAAATATGACTTTGGAAAAAAAATCATTCAAAGACATTTTGTCATTTTGACATCTAAAAATGTTCTCGTTTTGAAAGTCAACAAGTTACAGTCAGGGTTCAACTATAGTATTCAACTACTATACAGTCAGGGTTGGGGACACACAGTGATCATTTTCCTACATTGTTTCTGCTAGTGAAAGCATTTATTACTTCAGTCTTCTGTAGCATTTCTCATGTCAATCTTATTAATCTTCAACCAAACTTATAAATGAATAAAAAAAAAAGACAAAAACAATGAAGCAACATAAAGCAGCACTTTACTATTCAGTGTGAATTTTCTCAGATCATGTATGAATGTGGTTTGCATGTTCAGATCTCATTCACCCAATTTCACACCTGCACTTAGTGCTCACCACTGATGAGCTTATCACCCAGCATGCATGTAAATACAAGTATAACCCAGGTAAAAATGGCTTAGCCCAAATATTTCCAGCATGACAATGCCCCTGCGCACAAAGTGGCCTGCAGAAACTTCACCTCAAACCCAGTGAACACCTTTGGTATCAACTGAAGCCTGATATCAGTGCTTGATCTCACTAATGCTCTTGTGGCTGAATGAGTAACCCACAAAGGTCTGGAATGGGACGTTCAAAAAGCTCATATTAGTGTTATGGTCAGGTGTTCACAAACATCTGTCCATACAGCGCAAATGCCTACACAATTCTTTACAGACACACAAACAGCACCAATCAAGTTCTAATAAAAGACTTAACAAGATCACAGTAAAAAAGCCTCCAAAGTGTTTCCCCACATTGAGGTGGTGTGGTGAGAGGGTATGGGGGTTAGTCACCCTGTTAGCAGCCCAGCACTCATGGTTATTGATCGGCTACTGGAATTAGAGACAGCACCTCTGCTGCATTCTGCTCTGGGGGAGAGGGGACGCTCTAACAAGGCCAGCAAGGCCAAAGCAAATCCAGTGAGACCCCTCATCTCTGCCTGCAACCAGTCCAGCAATTCTCTCCTCCTCTTTGGGGGTGTAGGAGTGGATTTGATGCATGTCATCGTTGCTCTCTCCCCCTTTTCCCTCTCACTCTAGCTCCTGAAGGAAATTGGCACTTGTCGAAAAGGGCAATTAGGATGTAACAGTGTTTCTGAAGTCCATATGGTTGTCCCATACAAGCCGCAGTGGTATCTTATGAACAATGCTCTCCACAATCTAAACAGGCAATTTTGAAAGCCCCAGAGAAATTAAAACTTTTCTTGAAGCTTCCACAGTAACACAATGCAGCTTTTTTTTTTTTTTTTTTACATTGCAAGATCACAGCAGGGTTCTTCTATCCAGGGATGAAATTTGGTTTGAATTTATATACACTGGTTAGATTCTTTAGTCATTTCTTTTCGGCAAGGACAAAAAAAAAAAAAAAAGATTCTTTGAATGTCTGCACCAGTTAAACATATATAGCTCTTGATCTAACTGTACATACAAAAGCACAACATCAAAATCTATATGTACTAGGGCTCAAAGAATTATTCTGTATATATGATAAGAAAATTAATTAGTAAATGGTGCACATTTTTCAAAAGATAGAATGAACACATGGACTTATTGATAACGCATGACAGATTATAAATGAATGCACATTAATGAAATATTTTGTTAAGAAATACGTATTACAAGAAATATGAAAAAAATTAAAAGTAAAAATTCTCCCGTCCGGATGACTGAAAGCAGAGTACAGTATATGCACCTCACATTCATACTGTGAATAGTGAAGTACTGTTGGTACAAAACATGTTTTAAAGCATTCAGAATTACAAGCTGACCTACTGAAGCACTGGCTGAAGATGCTCGAGCTGTACCAGTATTCTATGGTGTGTATGAGCTGGGCTGAGAATACTTTCTGTTCAGTTAAGGCTTTAAACCTTACCTAAGATTGAGCATCAGCTAAACAGAGCTTAGAAACACAGAAGCAAATACTTATACAGCATTTGGCAGACACCATTATCCAGAGCGACGTACATTTCTCATTTATACAGCTGAGCAATTGGGGTTTGACTCCTTGTTCAGGAGCTCAGGAGTGGCAGCTTGGTGGCCCTGTAATTTGAACTAGCGACCTTCCGATCAGAAGTCCAAGGAGTTAACTCATCCACATTATATAGCCTTATATAGCAATACTTTTAATTTTTTGGTGACTCTTGCAGTCATATCAGCCATTCTGACTCTTACAATGTGAGTGAACTTTGCTCATGTTGTTTGGCTTTTAAGGAGTCTACACTTCTCATGAATCATCTGCACCAGAAGATTTCACCAGGACATCTTCAGAAACTCTCTCCTGCAGGTTTTGTTGTTCCTGATGTTGTAATTAATGTTTGCCTAGACAACACTGGCCTACTATTGACATACAAGATAGTCACTGAATAAGTGTGGGGGGAAAATAAAAAAATGTGAATCAAAACAAGTTGGTGATTGGAAATATAATTTGCTAATCATATATGACACTATTATAGTATTTAATATTATTTTATTTATTTATTTATTTTGCATATTTACATTGTTTGGACAAGATGATTAAGCATATGTATTTATGTTTCTGGCTTTTAGTTTAAATGAAATCAGATAAAATTCCACCGATTTGTATTCAATGCTGTTTGTTTTTTTTAAATAATTTATTAAAATGAATTAAATCATTTTCTAATTCCCAATTATTCAATAATTCAAAATATTATTCAATAATATAAAATAAAACAATGAAAAGCAATATAAATCACTAACTCCAGATCTACTGGAGAGTTGAGACACTGCTCTCTCTGAACACAGACCATGTGGAAGAAAGAGAAAGACAGGGAGGGAGTTTTTTTTTGTGTGTGTGTGTGTGTGTGTGTGTGTGTGTGTGTGTGTGTGTGTGTGTGTAATAAGAAAGTGACAGAACAGCACCAAGTTTAATTCAGACAGATGAACTGGCATGTTTGGTGAGTCCTCTCCTCTAATCCAAACCCTCTTTCCTTTCTCTCCTGCTCTCGTTGTGAAGCTCTGAATGGGTGGCTGAGGCTTTGTTTGCCACACCTTGAGGCTAATATTAAAAAAGGTGCTGAGCGAGAGTGCAAACAAACAAACAGCAGCCCTGCGCCTCACCTTTGACCTGAAGGGGCTTTGTTCAAATTGCCCTCTGGACTCATATTGACCAGAGACTGAAATGCTGCAGGATTTGACAGGGTTCAAAACTGCAGCTGGGAGAATGAACAGGGAGAATAAATAGTTTACATAGAGAATGTGTAGCATGTTAATCCACTGACTTCAGTGATCTCATTAGGTAAACTGCAAAAAAATCACAGGGAACGTCGTCACTTAGTGATTGTGGAATAAATCGTTTAATAAAGCCATATATATTTAAGAGAACGATTTCACTGCTAAACTAGTAAGTTTAGATAGCATTGTAATTCATAAATCTATGCAAAAGAGGTGTATTAAAGAGAAAAGGGATGTAATATGGTATGGAAATGGTATATTAAAAATAAGTTCTTAAAATTTTTTCATGCCCATTTCATTATTATTCATTATCTACTAACTAGTATTTAATGTACAGTCTTAACTAAGCAATACAATGACATTCAAATAAAGCTGTTCATCAATAACATTACACTGCACACTTGTTTTACTTCTTAAATTTCTCTCCTGACTTCTGACTATAAAAAAAAATATTTTATTGCTTATAAAAATAAATGGCTACAACAAAATATTCCAAAACACGATGCATTCACTAACCATGACTTCATTAGTATCTGTTCCTCATGCAGCTCACACCTGTTATCCTGCAAATAAAATGTATTTTTTATGCTTCATTCTTTACACAGAAGCCACATTATTCTGGCAGAAAAGAGCAGGCTGAGACGTACAGTAATGTGTTTCACAGCGTGCAGACGGCTCATGATGGATGGACTTCTGCACCAAAATGCGTTACGCTCAATCAACTCATAAATAACGGATGTTTTATCATGCTGAATTAAAACATTTGAGAGAATGGCAGGCATACACAGTTCAGTTCCGCTGGCCATGTGTGCGTGTGTGTCTGAGCGTGTGTATACTTCCTCAAGAATGTGTTGCTGAAGGTTGCTTCCTGTGTTCACGAGGCCAGTGAGAACTTTTCAGCACGGATGTATAAAAACCTCCGTCTGATACTAGAATAAAGTAATGCTCTCCAACTTCCTAAGGAATCCTGAAAGATTGGCGATTAATGTAAATGTTCATTGTATATTAAAGCTTTTTTCAAATATTGTTTAGCACAAATATTGTTCTGTTGGACATTTAAAACAAAGTTAATGAACAGGAATGCATATTTGATAGCACATCAAACACAAAGTATCTTTGAAATGAATTTCAATGCCATAATGGCTGAGTAATTAAACCCTCCCTTCCACAACCACAGACACTGAATATTTATAATGCGTCTGTGATTTTTGTGTCAATCACATTTTAACACACCACATACACACACACCCCAATACAGTGTGACCTTCACTGGAGATGGCTCTGTATTAGCACCTCTGATTAGAGGAAAACCAAACAGTATATGCAAGACCCTCACTTTCCTACTCCTACTTTGATCCTGTACAATCGGCGAGCTTTGAAGTGTTTTGAGTAGTGTGCGAGGGGTAGGATGGACGGCTCGTTTTAGTGGGGTAGCGTAAGGAGTTAAGCCTGGGAGAGTGGGCAGTGCCGCAGGATAAACCGCCACACATGCTCTGGCTCTGAGCAGATTTCACACCCAGGATGATGACTACTACAATCCACAACAGCACGGAAAGAATGAGATAGACAGAAAGAGAGAGAGAGCAAGAGAGAGAAAGAGAGAGAAAGAGAGGGGAGAAAAAAAAAAAAAAAGACTGACAGAGGAGGGGGAAAGAAGAAATAAAGCAGGCCGACAAGAGACTGAGCCTGTGCCTTATTTGTTTCACCTGCTGCATTCCTTCAACTCTGCACTAATGGCATTCCCAGGGGCTATGAGAGAATCCTGCAACCATGCACTGTAGAGCTGGACTACAGGCCTCAGCTACTGTGTTAGCAAGACACAATACCCACAGACACGGAGGCGCATACTAAAACGAACCCTGCCTACAATTACATTGATGGTCGAGGCTGGAAAGCACAAAAAAAAAAGAATAAAGAGAAAGTGTGTGCATGTTTTAGAAATCCAAACACCAAAAAGGCAGCAGAAATAACAATTTACTTCAATGTGTCAATGAATGAAAATGAGGTACTCTCACTGTCTCGCTGTTCCATCGTTTTTCTCTCAGAAATTGGCAGCAAACGGCAACTCTAAATTTATCCTTCCTCTTCACCATTTTAATAATAAGGTGATACAGCTCATGTTGCATTGTTTTAAGTCTGTCTGTCTGTCTGTCTGTCTGTCTGTCTGTCTGTCTGTCTGTCTGTCTGTCTGTCTGTCTGTCTGTCTGTCTNNNATCCAGCTATGTATCATGAGCATTTCTGAATCTCCAGAAACAAATAAAATCATTAATCTGTGCAGATTGATTGAATGATTCAACAGAATCCCAGAATCAGGATCACAGTACTATTTAGCAGTGCCTTAATCAGCAGAAGTCTGGCCCATATTTTCAACAGAAACATTTATGCTCAAGTCTCTCAGTACTGACAGTAAATCCTGCACGTGTGTTTTATAAAGCACTGCAGTTAGGTGGGCTGGATTAGGATCAAGTCACCTAATGACTTTCATGAGCAGGCACATTAAAGAGGATTAATCTTAATCTGAGCTGTTCCAGTTTGCTATGAATATATGATAGGGCAGAGGGCTGGAAAGGAGCAGAAATATGGCCCAAACAGTGTAACAAAGTGTTAATGCAGGATCAGAGGTGAGACATTATAATCATTTTTCAATTTCATTACATGGAACCTGGTCAACTCTGTTGTTAATATTAATGTCAACTTTAAATTAGTAATCCATGTTGAGAGAACAGAAGTGGCACTTAAAACTGAGCTCGTAATGTGTACTGAAACACTCAGGCAAAATCTTAACAGGTTTCGCAGGGTAATAATATGGCCAGGACAAAAGGGTTGTGCTCATAAGTGTCAATCTCAGTCTCTATGGCAACAGCCGATGACTGAGGACAACACAAGCTGAGGGACAACATTTCTGGGCGCTGATGCTGCAGGATCATTGCAGTGGCCAAACACAGAGCAGATCGGGTTTAAACCCAGTGGGGCACTGAAACGTAACTCTGAGAGTGGCAAGCGATGCCCTGTGCAGCTTAGCAGACCAAGGCGACAAATGTCAAAAATGACTCCCCTGAGTGCCTGCATGTCTACAATATAGTAACTGGCCCAGTGTGTGAGGGGAAAAAAGATCTGAGAGAGCGCAGTGTACCCTCCACACTCCAAGTCTCACAAAGGCCTTCTTCAATCACTCTACTTAAATACAGTTCCAGTGGGGGAGGCTAAATAAATAAATAAACCCACTAATTAAGTTGGACATGCCCGGCCTCGACAGTGCCTAAGAGTTTAAGAATCTGAAGATCTAACACTAAAGTACTTGAGCTGAATTCACATCCCATCCCGGTCCTTCCGAGTGATGTCTAAAGTGCACTTCCCTGGGGCTTGCTGTTTGTCATAAAACATCTCTCAGCACACAATTTCCCCAAAACTGAGAGGCAAAAAAAAAAGAAATACAAACACAATTTCCAGAAGTGGCGGAGGAGTAAAACTCTACAGCCGTTTGCCAACAGTGTGGTAACTTTAAACCGTGCCGTGTTAAGTGGCTCCTCCACCATATTGTGTGGTAATGTGGGACAGCTGAGCACATGGGCCCTGCGCCAGGGAGTGCATTATCTTTATGAATTCATGACAAAATTCTTTTTAGGCAGCAAACGCCAGATAGGTGTTTGTAAACATTCATGCTCCTTTCACATGAGAATGTCTTGTACAAATGGAGTTCTAACATAGCATTACTTATTTTGAAGAAATCGTTTTTCTCTGCAAGCATTCTGCCAATACACAATGTTTTACTAAGTGCCAGCAGTCACTAAAAGTACAGCGTTTGTATAAATCTTTGCTCTCTACAGACCAACATGGACTTGACTAGAGTTTATGTGTGCAAATATGAAGAAAGCAAGAAGCCAAACAAATGAAATATTCCTATCCATCCACCAATGAGGGAAAGCTCAGGATTTTTTTTTTTTATTAGAATAAGAATTTGTGACAAAAGGTTCCTTTATAGAATTTGTCACAAAACATTCCTACTGGTGTGTGATTTATGCAGTCAGGTCACTGAGAATCATTCAACAGATCCATTCACTACACAGGTCCACTGCAGAGGAGTGTAGATTCTTACACGTTTAAAAACTTGCGCTGAATTGCGAGTTGAGTGAGTGTACACCCTCAGCTAGCCAGCCCACACTCTTGCACTGATAACCTGTTGTAAATGAGGCAAATAGGACGTCTGGCCTTTAATTAACAAGCAAGCAAATATCTCTTCAACGTATAAAGCTCAAACAAAAACTGAACTCAGACTCTTTTATGAAGTTTGTCGTTGTGATTCTCAGTAGGAAACCAATTAATATATTACTTACAGTTAATGAGTGATAATGACTAATGAGACATAAGAAGCAGATTATTTGTTTGTCATGCGTTCGTTTCACAGAACTCTTTCCCATAATTCAGGATTTTGCCGTCTGTAGCGTCTCCATCGTTCTCTGTTCGTTCAGCACACGCAAGGCTGCGCCTATCCAGTCCAACTGGCATCACGGCCATGGAATGCTGAAGTCCACATTTTTCCCATTCAGCAAGGAAAAACGCCCTTTCAAAACCAATCAGCTAGAAATGTTGCTTTGTTTTTATTTTTCGACTGAACTTCCTGGAACCCATTATGAAGCTGTCAGGGATGTATATTTAGCTATGGCAACAGTGCGCCTCCTCACACACTTGCGCCACTGGTCATGTCACCTCAGATAAACAGAAAACAACTGTCTACCCTCTTTGTCACCTTTAAAGAAAATAGTCCAGTGTGTATGAGAAAGGTGTTCAAAAAGCATGTCTATCAATCACGTTTACCAAAAACAGACAGCTAATAGTAATGCTATAAACACTACATTAGATATAGCTGTGGAGAGTTAAATACATTTTACAAAACAGTAAAAAATAAACTTGCGTTCTGTATATTTAAGTATGGATATTTAATTTAGCTACTTAGTAGTTTTCTGACTCTGAATCCAATATTGACTTTTTAAACTTTTAGTTTAATTTTAGATTACCGCACAGTAAAACTAGCAATTTCAATTCCAATCAGATTTTATTTGTATAATGATATGGCTTAAGGAGCTAGAGCAAACAAGGAAAAATGATAAAGGAAAAACCTCCTGAAATCACTTGCAGAAATACTTTCAAATTCACAAGCAAATTCTCATCTAAGTGACATAAGACGGTCATATAGTAGTGAAAGGATACATATGATGGCACTGGAGCGATTTGTGAGTGGAGCAAAGTCAGACGATAGTAAATTGTTTTATGGAACGCCATAAGGAATGCTGACAATGAGCATATGGCAGGTTAGAAGTTCATGAGGCAGGTTAAAAGTTCTGAAGGTAGGCAATGGTGGAATATTAAATTAAAGCTGGTCTCTGGAGCATTTATGTGGGGTTAGGAGAGGCCATGTTAAGGTCAGGGCATAGATCTCTCTGGCCTCAAGTGACCCAAGGTGAATTAAAAACACCGCTTGTGTTCATGCACTAAACACTTTTTTAAATGGAATGAGATACAATTAAAAGAAAAAAAAAACAAAAACAAACAAAAAAAAAGTCTTACTAAATTCTAAATGAATTCCCACTAAATTGAGTCTATCTGCAAGAAACGTGAGAAATGTACGAGCCTTTAAGAGAACGTCCCATGTCATCCATGTATTTTAAAAAAAGATTCTATGACAAACAGGGTGTTGTGTGTATAACTGTTAGAAGATCAGACCTAGACATATCTGAACGCTGAATAAGGAAGGACTTATGTTTTAATCCCCACGTTACCACAGCAACTGTGTTGTGTGCTGGTTTATAGATTTGGTGTGCTGTGACCTTGTGCCCGACTCCTTAAAGAGAAAGACCCATGCTGTTACTCAACAAGTGCTCCAAGGCCATAAATTCTGGGTCAAGATTTCATCACTCACGGCTTCCACCGCTGTGTCACTATAGCAGGAATTTTTACACTTTAAAACCTACACAGGCTTATGTGCATAACTGAGATGGCTAGAATTTGTAGAGTGCATACAAGAACCGCTTAACAAGGAAGGCAGAGTAGTACAACCTCCTAAATCCACCAAAACAAGAGACACCAGAACATGACTTTGTAGAGAGCAAACAAACTTTCTGATGGAATTTGTTAACTAATATAGACCACTACAGAGCTTCAAATGTTTAAATAAAGCAAGTAATGTAATGAGCTGACTGACACGGGTATAAAGAACCTTTATGTGGTTTAATTGACCACTGTCTCTTAAGAGAGTTGTCAAAATGACACAGAACAACAACAAAACCCAGCAAAAATCTTTAAACATGAAATAATCATATCCTACTCGTTTTGACTGGCAGTAAATTACACAGACAGCATGGCACATGAAGCAATAAAAAAAAACTGTGAGCAGCCGTTGGGGGAAAGGGGGGCTGCCGTAACTGTATATCGGCAGGTCTATTTTGCTTTCAGAGCAGTCATCACCTCCTTGTTGTCCTAGGTTGTTAGCATGTCCCCTGGTCAGCTGTGTGGGCCTCCTCTCTGCCAGCCTCCCGCCTATGTCAGCATAGTGGCTTTTGTTAAAATATGTAATCGGCAGCGCTGATCCCATTCTATTTAAGAAGAACTCGTCAACAGGTTTAAAAGGCTGGCCACATGTGTCACCGTTCTCGCTTGAATATTTATATGTGCTCCCCGAATGGCTGGCAGTTGTTTAATCATCTGAGAGCGTCTGTTCCTCTTCCACGCCCCTGACGCCAACAAGAAAGTTTTGAGCCATGTCACCTTTACAATGGCACTCTGCTTCAAAACCAGCTGCTGCCCAAAAATAGGAACAACTTTTTTTTTTGTTTTTAATGCCAGGCCACCACTTGAATGCTGTTGCCTTTGCCAGAGGTCTGTTATGTGCCAACTGTAGGCAGGGAGGACTTCAAAGGCTTTCGGCTGTATAGGCTAATTTTGTCCTAGGATTCACTGGAGAGTAATTGAGAGCGAGCTGGACATGTTCAATGAAGAAGGTGATGAGCACAGAGACAACAGCGACTAAACACCTGAAATCACTAGTGAATATTCTCATACACAGTTGGCCTATTACCACTGGATTGACAGTCAAGAGATAACTACCTTAATAACATTTCACAGAGATCTAATGTTACATAGAATGGGATGGTGGGGTTTTGAATCGCCCTGACTGTACACATAACAACTAATGAAGAAGCCAAAGAGAGCAACCTCTAGACACAATGTTTCATACATCAACCATTGATCAATGATCTATCATACACTATGTATTTCACTTGCGAAGAAATTATTAAAAAAGTATGAGTTAAGACATTTCACCTAAACATGAACATTTATTTAACTGGTTAATTTACTAGTCTGAGAAATGATACATAAAATGATTCAAAATTCAAGGATGGATTTTATTGCTGATTTTAATGTTGGATAACTAACATCACCTTAAGGGAAAATAGTAAGGAATTATTTATATTGCAGGTGAAAGCGTAGACAACGACAATTTTTTTTTCTTTTATAAAGAATTTAGGCTGGAGTTAAATTAAGGTAGGTGACTGCAACTTAGTAATGTTATTTTTTAACTTGACAGATCCTAGTTTAGATTAGCTTGTGCCATTATTCTTAACCAAATGTTCATAATAGCTGATATCCAAGTTCTAGAAAATTATTTTAAGTTTTGCTTTTGTATTAGTAATCTTTCAGAAAGAAAATGTTTATCTAGCATTTGTGGAAGGAGTCTCCAGTGTCAGTGATTCAACAGTCAAAAGTAAAGCCATCCCTTTAAAACACCGGAAAATGCTCAGGGCTGAAGACTTTGCACTTTGTGTACATCATAAATAAAAGATTTGAACACGAGCAAAAGAAATTAACTTACATAAAAGACAGAGGAAACCACATTTTCTTTGAGCACTGACATCATTACTGCATTGTTCGGTGTGTAGATGCCAAAAACGATGGTCAGACTTTGTGTTTGTGTGTGTACACGTGAGTGTGAGAGTAGCAAACCAAGACTAACAATCTAATGCACAATTAGATATGTGTATTAGAATGTTCATGGTCACAGGGTCCTCATGGGCCATGAAATAACAAGCAGCTGTGTGCACTGTGTGTGTAGAGTGAGGTTTATTAGCCCTATCTATAAAGGCAGTCTGGGATTCACACTAGGACGCCCTAGGCTTAAGATCTCAACGTCACACAAGGCACTGCCTCTGCAATACTAATATTAGCCCTTATTTCTGCAAACCCCAACTCCTCTCCGTTCCCCATCTGTTTAGGATTAGCCTGCTATTGAGGCAGATTCACATCACAACCTCTGCACCTCACAGCTCCTGTCAATACAAAGGCATTGGAAGCTCTGATGTAACACTGCATAAAGGATTTGTGCACAAAACACTTAAATGACCTTTTGCATCATTTCTCATCTTTCACTGCATTTCCTTCACGTGATGCTGTCCATTATACCACTTGAAATGGTTTCAACAATCGAGCTAGCTAGAGCCACAGTGGATCAGCAAATTGTATATTAGCAACAACATGGTGTTCCGACAATCCCAGCAAAACCAGATGTGCGAGTGGAACTTTTTTAGTCCCAATCCCAACCACTTCCCCCAGAAAATCTGCTTAATCCCACCTACTCCTGCAGTCATTTTTAATGAACTCAGTTCATTAAAATACACAGAAATTACTTATTTAAAACCACAACAACCCTGGTCAAGAGAAAGCAGATAAAAAAGATTGGATGCGGTAAAAACAATGTGCAGTGCTGCATACAAATATGTTAATAAATGTAGCCTTTTTATTTGTAATTTAACCTTCATATTGTATCTAACCAGCCACTCCCACAAGGCAGAAAACTGACTGCTCCTGCAACTTTTTTTGGTTGGGTCCCACGGGATGCGAGTATCGATGCGTGCCTCATGGCTAAACTAGTATTAACAAAGATTCAGTCAGACTTTGTGGTCTTTAGTCTTCAAGGATTTCTTCTTATTGAGCTTTGTAAAGGATACTATGGTCCTTTATTCATTGCTGCACATTTAACTTCTAGAGAGGAGACTTTATATTTACATTAGTGTAATATTAATTCAGAAAGCAGAAAGCAATTAAGCAGCTCTGTTTGCTCAAAATCATTTGGTGTGTTGATGAGGGATTAGAACAGCCCTCACAACAAAAGCTGAGTGTAACTTGAGGAAATCTGCATATTTTATATGCTCTCTATATAAGCAGATCAACTATTTTGAGAGCATGTTAAGCCAAGAGGTACAAATATATTCCCCCCTCAAAGCAGTGCATTTAGCTAGCAGTCTATATTAATATGCTGATAACAAAGAACACAGTAAGTTGCTATCTGTTCACCAAGAAAATTACACCAGTATTCAAAATCAGAACAGCGATGATCCAAAGACCCACTCTGGATATTCCATATTGTTAGGGATTCAGATTTATTTCTCTCAGTACTTTAATGGTTCCTATTCAATACTGACTGTAAATTTCTCCACAGGCAGCTCAGTGTTTTAATGCAACTTGCAAGACAAGGCTTTGGAAACTTTTAGAGAGCAAGTGCACCTGTTATAAACCTTGCAGCAGGCACATCGCTCTACCTTAAATCAGCACATCCGGACCTCCCACCATCCTATAAAACTCCCACCTCTTCCTCACACTCTGCCTGCCTGCCACACCGGCAGACCGAATGCGTGATTAATGGTTGCGCCGGGCCTCTCCATGCTCTCAGCACATTGTTGAGAGGCTCTGAAACAGAACAACAGTTGCATCCTTTCCTCACACCAAACCTAAGTCCCGCCTGTCAGTCGCCAGTTAGTGGACTGTTAACCGGCCAGATTTACAGCTACTAACTAGCGCTGGGTGCCTGCCCGGCAGATAGGAAACAAACATTTATCATTACTGATGGAGTGTTTCACTGCTGTAGCAAGTTCAAACCGGTGACAAACCTACCCGCTGGACTCAAGAGGAAATATAGAAAAACTCTCAATTATCAAAGCAGAGAATTATAGATTATTCGTTTCTTAATGATAAATTGAATATTATCCATGATGGACATTTATAACTACTATTTTATTACTTTAACAATTTAAACTGCATTTAAACCAGACTCTCTAAAATGGCAGGTTTTGTGGTGGAAAAAATTGAAACCAAGATAAAACACATCAGTGTTTCATTTCATTTCACTACCCTAACTGTGACATTACAAAGAAATGCTGTAAATGTAATGTATGTAATGTACAACCTACAAAAATTAAATGAAAAACATATCAGAACCTTTTTAGTGGGACGAAAAGCTTTCAATAACCAAGCTGTAATTGTGCACACCCCTGAACTACATAATATACTATTACATAATAAAATTGTTCAAATAGCAATGCATTGTTTTCACATGCAGAGAATAACTGCAGAGAGTACTTGTACCACTTGTCAGATATTCCTGATGCTCAGGTAATATTGCTGTAGGTTGGCAGCCTCACTGGGAAGTTTTTGTCTGGAGAACACGCTGTCCTTAATGACGTCCCTGTGGTGCTCCAGTTTCTGTATCTGCTGATGATGGCCTTTACATTGTTCCATGGTACAACAAGTGAGATTCCACATACACATTTTTTCAGCTCTGTGTGGACCACAGCTTCAGCAGTCAGATGAAACCAGAAAGATGAAGAAAGTCCTACAGAAAAAGCTGATCTTTTACTTTTTAGGATAATCAGAATACTTTTTCTGTATGACGTTTACAATTTAAAAGTATTCTAATAAAATATCTTGGTTTAATGTTTTGTTTTTGTTGTTTTGTTTTTTGTTTTTTTTTTACTTTTAACAGAGCTGTGTAGACTTTTTATATCCATCATATTTCAGTTCCTATCCTATTTGCTCACATACAGCAGATGAGAACTGTACTGTAACAGAAACCCTGGACTAGTTTTGGACCAATGGATAGGAGATCTCCCTGCTCAGGGGAAAGTAGTTGTAAATTCCTTCTGGTTAAACTCTTGTTACTCAACAAGTCAAAGCCTCAATCTCATCTCTCTAGAAGGAAGAGCAATACTTAGAAAGAAAGAAAGAAAGAAAGAAAGAAAGAAAGAAAGAAAGAAAGAAAGAAAGAAAGAAAGAAAGAAAGAAAGA
>JAOTRN010000041.1:12249003-12262688 GCA_028566695.1 Bagroides melapterus | reverse complement strand
AGGACAGTCAAGGGCCTGCAGATAAATTTATAATTAATTGGAGCCAAATGTGACAAGCGATGCAGCACACACATAAATTCACCTATAACAAGGCTTCAGAGCAAGCCTCCAGTCTTCCAATGAAAGAGTTGGTGGTTCCTCAAAAAGAGAATCCTCATACAGAGTGTATCTTAAGAGCTGACTATGTTATCGGAAGTCATGATTTGAATTTGTGCGTTAGTGAGTGTGTGAGAATCCTTTTCACACTGTTTTTTTTATCTTTACAATAGCTCTATTTCTATCTCAAAATTCTCTATTTACATCAATGCATCTTAATGTGCTGAAAAAAATCATACAGATTTATGGTGAATTGTGATGTATTGGAAAGCTTGCTGATTTAGAAATGCTCCTGAAGTTAAGCCCATGCCAAACAGCTCCAAACCTGCCCTGTTACTAATGCCTGATCCAGGGATTATGTGGCCAGCTAATTTAGCTCCTTCTGTGAGGTCTTCAATTTGCAGAACTGCTCTGGAGAGAGAGGATTTTCCCCAGACATAACAAATGCTGTTTGGTCTTGCTGTTTACTTTGTTTTGTGTTTCTTAGTGGGTAACTTTTCATGACAAGGCAATTTTCCCATGCAGGTTTTTGGAGTTCTTTTTTTAATAGAAAATAATTTGTAATAAGCAAATTATGTGCAAGCAATTTGAATTTCAGAAAAATATGTTTTTCTTTTAATACAGACACAGAGAAGTCTCATCAAAATCAGACAGATGAATCAAACCCTGAGGACGGCTCTTTGAAAAAGAAGCAGCGCAGGCAGAGGACACATTTCACCAGCCAGCAACTACAGGAACTAGAGGCCACCTTCCAAAGAAACCGTTACCCAGACATGAGCACACGAGAGGAAATCGCCGTATGGACAAATCTCACAGAAGCAAGAGTGAGGGTATGTCTCTAGTCTAGTGTCTGCACTCTGAGTTGCAGAAACTGAACACTACTAAATAACATTTACAGCTGTGTAATGATGTAAACAGGCTTTTGTTTGTGCTTTATGATCAGAAATGTAGTGAAAATCTATATTTACTGAGCAACTATTATATCATAGAGAGAAGATTTACATTGACATTCACACTATTTGGCAGACGCCATTATCCAGAGCGACATACAAAAGTTATTTTAAGTCTCTAACATTGAATACATCAAATCTGGTACACTAGGTTATAGATTTAAGATACCATAAGCCTAAAAGTTTTTTTTTTCTAAATGCTTACTCTTATTTTGTCTTTGATATAGAGACTTTGATATGGAAACACTACACTTTTTCAATTTTCAGTCAGGTTCTATATTTTTCAATGTTATATTTTATAATGACATTTACATATAATTATGAAGTGAAAATACTGAAGAAATCAAATATTAGTTCATACACTGTTTCAAATGATCAGAAATCACTTAAATATTGTGATTGCACACAAATGGTATATAACTTATGCTAATTAGATATTAGATAGAGTAATAACTCATATGCAAATTCAGTGCTATTCCTCTCAAATCTCAGCCAGGATTTTTTAGTTACTGCAGCGTAAAGTAGTAAAGAATAAAGCAGGTGGGCTTCTAGCCTGATGGATGACAGCACATTCACTGGCTTCATGCCTGCTCGACATCTACAGGATCAGATTCATGCTGGACAGAGGAAAGGTCACATAACATGCAGTCTTGGCTATTTTGAAAGAACAACAGGGCTGGCGCTGTCCCTGTCCTAATGTCTATCAGTGGCCTCCTGAACCCTGTATGTATCCCACTAATCCTAGCAGGACATTCGCTCCTGCAACATATTCTGAATACTTCTTCTGTCATGTTGATTTATGCAATTGAATGACTATGTGTTTCTAACACACTCTCCAAACCTAAATCATGACCCTGACCTAAAGCCAAGCTGACCTGGGCTACCTTTAAAGCCACTCTGGACAAAGGCGTTTTTTTTTTTTAGGAAAATCTTTGTCATGTTGCTATTAGTGTTCACTGGCTATTTTATGGAAGACTTCATCATCATATATTACAAAAGAGCTGAACTATATAAGGTTTGTTTCATAAGCTAAAAAATACTATGCTTTAGTACACTTTAGTATGTTTTAGCATGTCTTTGCATGCTGTACCTTTAAGGCTCCAGGGAATAAGAATAGAGAAATATATTGTTAGGACATATAACTTTATGCAGATAACGTTGATTCAGGGCATCATGAAACAGCTGAGAACCTAAATTAAGACCAGAGAAACCCTGGCAATCCAGATAGCATTTGATATTCAGTTATTTCTGTGAAGTCTTAAACACCATTGATATCATTGCAAACATGTTTCAAAGAGAGGGGGATTCCACATCCCTTAAAATAAACTAATGGCATAATGCAACTATGTGGTATATTACACTGTTTGCTCAGCAAATGAGCTTCTCATTATTACAGCAAGACTTCCATAATGTCACTCAGAAGTATTACTGCATCATATAAACAATTTTCAGTCACAGGTAATAGTTCAATGTTTTTGCTTGCTCTTTTCAGTATCTGACAGATAAAAGATAAAACCATAATATCATCAAGAGGCCATCTGTTAGTGAGAATTAGACGGATTTCCAAATATTCACTGCTTTATTATTACAAATGAAGTTTTACCCATTAAATTGACTCTGCAATTCAACTCAATGTATGCTTAAGAAAACAGAATTTGTGGAGCTAAATTCAATATTAGTCTTTAAAATTAGCAATTAAAACTTTAATCTACCTACAACCTCTAAAAATAGAACTTTAAATTTGACTAATGTGCAGAGGGATCTCGCCCGACATTTCTCTCTGACATAGATCATAATAGAGAAATAATTTAGTTTAATTATTCAGCCTTAATAGGGTTTCAGAATACCTAGTAGAACTTGTCCTTCTTTTACTTTTGCAATTTTCTTCTGAAATATTAAAAAAAAATTGTTCTTGATATACTTATTATTAGAACTGCCAGATCTACAATTTTATTGGGAACTGGGATATGTGCTGTTTTTCCTATTGCATGTTCACTTTTGTGTCTATATGGTATAGGAACTGAACTAAACAAGGTAGAGGGAATTTAACACTAAAATGAATAAAAATAAATGCATGGGCTTGTACAATTGTATGTGTGTGAAATGGTGTTTGACTGAATTGAATTGATTGCAACCATAATCATATGATATTGAAATAAGAAGCTGTTTTTCTTTGTGTAACAGAATATTTTTGCTGCCTCTCAATTCACCTTCTGTCGTTCCTTAATAGTATCCGAGATTAGAATTGGTGTATCCCAAGTGTATGTTAAAATAAGTGTCCCAAAGGTATCTGGAGGGTCTCTTGTTTCTGGTAGAGAGGAGTATTGTGATTCTTACCCCACTACATTTCACATGTATTTGTGGAAAATAAATCAAAGGAATGCTAAATTAAATTCTATAATATAAATGATTTAAGAAATAATGAATGAAGAACAGCTTAAGTGCAAATAGCACTATGTTTATGGTGACAGTGTATGTAACTATGCGACAACGTTCTCTTCAGTTAAATAAGTTGTTAGTGTGTCCCAATACTCAATGTCTGTTATTGTTATTTGCAAAGAATAAGAACACACATTGAGTACTTGGACGCACTATTTGCACTTAAGCTGTTCTTCATTCATTATTTCTTATATCATTTATATTATACAATTTAATTTACCATCGCTGATTTAGGCAGTATAGTATGGTACAGTATAAAATAGTATAGTAGAGCAGAGTAGAGTAGAGTAGAGTAGAGTATAGTATAGTATAGTATAGTATAGTAGAGTATGGTAGAGTAGAGTAGAGTAGAGTACAGTAAAGAACAGTACAGTACAGTACAGTACAGTATAGTATAGTACAGTATAGTATAGTAAAAGGTCAGGGCCTATTTTTTGAGCTGGTTTTGGTTTATTACACATACCTTGTAAAAAAGAAAATACATATCGTTAGATATAATATTGCGAAATGAAAGGTTGTTGTATATATCATGACGTTTTGACTTATTTTTCTTTCTTTATCTTTTAATCCAGGTATGGTTTAAAAACCGTCGTGCAAAGTGGAGAAAGAGAGAGAGGAACCAGCAGGCTGAGCTGTGTAAGAATGGCTTTGGTGCCCAGTTTAATGGACTCATGCAGCCATATGACGATATGTACTCTGGCTATTCATACAACAACTGGGCCACCAAGAGCTTGGCTAGTAGCCCCCTATCAGCCAAAAGCTTCCCTTTCTTTAACTCTATGAATGTTAGCCCCCTGTCGTCACAGCCCATGTTCTCCCCCCCTAACTCCATCCCCTCCATGAACATGGCATCCTCCATGGTGCCCTCAGCAGTGACAGGGGTGCCGGGATCAGGCCTGAATAACCTGGGCAACTTGAACAATCTGAACAGCCCTACGCTCAACACAGTGGCAGTGTCAGCGGCCACCTGCCCCTATGCCACCACGGCCAGCCCCTACATGTACAGAGACACTTGTAACTCCAGCCTGGCTAGTCTCCGGCTCAAAGCAAAACAACACACCAACTTTGCATACCCGGCTGTGCAAAACCCTGTATCTAACTTAAGCCCATGCCAGTATGCAGTCGATCGGCCTGTATGAATCTCATCTGCTTGTATGAGAAAATCCCCATCCTGTCTTTAAACCCACTACTGATCTAATCTGCTTTTTCATTCAAAGGCATCAACCAGCAACATGGACTGGCAAAAAACACATAAAAAGAGACCATAGGAATAAAATTCATGAGGAAATGAAAGAGAAATTAACTCAAAATGGACCATGACTCAAAGGACTTGATCATGACACTTGGCTTTTGAACTGACCAAGTGGATATCTAAACCTTTTTCTCCAGCATGACTAAAGTGAATTACAAACAAGAGGATGGAATGCTTTTTACTGCATTGGTAGAAAAGCCTTGCAAGGAAAAGTGTTCAAAATACATTTGCCACAAGCCCACACTGAGGCACATGTGTCTGCCCTACAGGCAAAAGGATGTACATAATGGCTTTCTGTTTTGTATGTGACAAATTATCTATGAAATGTAGTATTTTAAAGAATGATTTAAGCATGTTCCTCAAGAGCAGAACCTGGATAAATGTGGATTTTAAAGGAATTTTAATCTTTGTTGTGAATTCCATTCACCTAGGGTAAGAGGTCATGTCAAAGGTTGCTGTCAGACAGAAGAAGTAGCAATGCTTAGTTTAAGAGAAAGACAAATAGCTTGAAGAATGAAAATAAGTTCTAGCTCTGCTGCAACATAGAACATTCAAATTTTTTTAAATAAGTAACTAAAAAGCCATTGAATATAGTTTTGTGTGGTGTTCTAAAAAGGGAGTCTATGACTGTAAAATAATGTATGTAAGAGTGCAGTTGTTGGAAAAAAACTTTTTTTTTCTGGTGTAGCCTGATTTGTCTCATTAAAATGAAAATAAAGAATTATTTGTTTTAATGAGTAACACCGTGAAACAAATATAGAGTTCAGTGAACCTATTAGCACTCAAAATAATTATCACTTCAGGACAAAATCTGAGAGAGTGTTCTCTCCTTGTACTTGTTGGCAATAGCAATGCTCCCTAAGTTCCATTACAACATCATACAGCAGGAGATGGAAAGATATAGATGTTCCTGGTGACTCGTCACTGATCTGTTTGACCTACACGCTTGTAGAGTCCTCCCCTAACTGCAAGCAGCACTTTATTGTGAATACCATGTAATGGGAGGGTGGAGGGGATTCTTGGTGCTGCGCCTTGTTTCTCAGAGGGAACGTGGCCAACATTACGTAAACACATAAGAGGCATCACTCCAGAGTGCCACAGTGCCCAGGCTTCCAGCCACAGCCTAACTAAACCTGAGACCCTCCAGCTGTCCACAGAAACATTCCCTTTCAATTCAGTTTCTTCACTTTTTACAGAGAAATTTCTTTTTTGGTGGGAAAACTTGTAGTTATCTTATTTTAAATTAGAATATGAATATGAATATTGTTAATCATCAAACAAGATCTGTAATTATGTTCTGTACTTGTGCTTAAAACAATTACATCAACTACTCCTTACAAAGTACTACAACATACTCTTCACTGGACAAAGTGGTAATTAGTGATGTCTTTCTTTTAGCTAATTGATGATTTGGTGTTATTTTTTTTTTTACAAAGGTGTCTGATATTAAACACAAAACACAAACCATGCCAACATATTAGCATAGTATTACCTCATCTTTAAGCTTTCCTGCCTATTATTTCCTCATATTAATTAAAGTCACCATTACTACAAAATAACACACCAGCATCACAACAGAATAACACGGAAGATGGGATCAGAAGACAATGGAGTCCAATGTAATTAACAGTGAATATGTGAATGGTGAACAGTGCAAGAAAATGAAAAATTAGGAGATCAAGAAAGCGAACTCACTTGTAGAAAAACTGTTACAGAAAGGTGTGTGTGTGTGTGTGTGTGTGTGTGATCTGTATTCTCAGACAAGGCTTGGTCACACTGATGATCCTCTCTCAGCACTCTGAATCAATATCTCACTGAAGTGTAAATATCCTCTTGTCTCCGATGTTTACTTCACACAGCAGACTGTGAACTAGAAAGAAAATGCATTTACAGTAGTCATGACCCCAGACCCAAAAAAAAAATTTGAACTGGCAAAATAAGTTACGATCACCTCAGAGATTTGAGTCACCTTTAAAGTTCAAATTTTCAAATTGCACCAATGAGTAATTCTTGTTTGGTAAATTAGGTTTAGGACATACTCAAATTATATAGCGCTGTATATAATGGTAAGGTATAACATGGGACTTATTTTAATTACATGATAAACAAAATTGTGAACAATAATAATTATACCCCATTATGCCTAATTAACGCTAATGTTTATTTAATCCTCTATGACTCATTTCAGAGGGTTTTCTTTATTTGGTTAGCTTATGTGTCTGAAAGATACAGATTAGGGTTGATACCATTAAAACTTACTCAAAGCCAATTTATTTTAATTATAACAACACAAGATTTGCTGTTAAATATATTGCTCTTTTACTGCGCCCATCAAGAGACAAAAAGTAAACAAAATTATACTGCACTAACAAAATGTACCACACATACACACACACACGTAATAAAAAATATTAGATAGTATATAAATAATATATAAATGATTCATCAGTATACAGAAAGTGTAAAGTGTAGTGTCAAGCAATAACACCAAAACACAAGAACTAACACATTTTTCTGTTATTACAAACTTGACATTTATAACTTTAGCTGTTAGTAATAATAATATCTGAGATATATCTAGCTCAAAAAGACTACAAGATGAGAATATTATGAAACTTGTTGGATGAAGATTTGCAATCATGGAATAATGAAAGCCTTTTATAAAAAAAAAACCTCATAATCAAAAGTCATATCTTACATAACACAATCAAAAAGAGATGGGGGTCTCATATGAAGAGCTAGTGCCCTAATTCACTAATTGCATGCATAGCCTAAGGTCTCAGCCTAATTACATTTTTTTAATTAACGTTACAGTAAAATCATGTCATGGGCCAAGCACTAAGACAAAATTAATATAAAAATTTAGATAAAAGTTATTGAAGCCTGAACAGAGTGTCTTAATCATGATAATTAGTACTGAAAATAAAAAAAAAACTGTGGAGGAAAGGTAATTTCTTTTATACAGAGTTCTAAATGAGGATTAAAGAAATGAAAGTCTGCCTGGTTCTCTAGAATTATTAACAAGACAAATTGATCGAAGGCAGATGAAACTTCACATTTGGTTCCATCTGTCTTCAATCAATCATGCTCGTGCAAACAGTTCATAAAACACCTATTATACTGAGACCATGCTGTGCGTTTCTATGTATTTTTGATCAGTTTGTCTTGTTAATTATTCTGGAGAGATAGTTTGCCTCACTTTAATTCCTCTAATCCTCATCTAGAACACAGTTGTAAAAGAGATGACATTTTGTGCACAGTGTTTTAACTTTTTTATTTTTTACTACTAACACAATTAAGACAGCATACCTCACAATGAATATAATTCAGACGTCATGTATGGACTGTGCACATAGTCTAGAATTTCTTCTATGTAAATCCGTCTTACTCCCTTTACCTCTGGTCATCTGCAAGTAAGATCTTTCTCCTCTCGAGGCCTTGGTCAGATCTCCTGGGACCATCTTCTGATTGTAATGCACTGGCAGGATTAAAATTCCAGAGGCAAAATCCTGAGACAGAACGGATCCATTTGAGCCCACAGCCTGCTCTATATTGCTTGTAAACGCACACAAAATGAACAAAATCATATGATACATGTACAATTTTATTTTATATTATGATGAATTACAATGTTGAATAAAGAACTGGCAGGTTATAAAAAAAAGGCAGAACTGCAGTAGCATTCATAATATGTAAATATTTGGCTGATATATAATGAATATTCTTGTATATTTTGTATATGTTGTGATCAAATTAAAGATGCAAGAAAAGTCTTGATATAAAGGCTCAATATTAAATTTAGACAAATAGGATAAATGTTATTTCAGATACCACAAACATAAAGAAGAGTAAATAAAGCAGTCAGGAGAGAGAAAAACAGACTCCTGCATTAAAGCCAAAATCAATCATATGGCTTTCTTTGTATTTAAACCTCTCGTTGATGTAGCATTGCTAGGTTCATATAATAATCATCGCTGTATTTTATATAGAAAGGGGAGGTGGATTTTTCCCAGTGAAAGAAGAGATGTCTATGAGTACCTGTTTATTTATAAAGCCATACTACATAAATTGTCTCCATACAGTATATCATTTCTGTGTTACAGTCAAAGGTCAGTAATGCCTATAATACCCCACGCAGACATAATGCTTTGCATGGATTGATGAAGTGTATCCTGACCTGGGAGTGGTCTGGTCTCAGCACCGGTTCTCAGAGTGGAGCTTGAAGACCTCCAGAAGTCCATGATTTTTTTTAGTTTGGTTACAGTGATGGAAATCACAACTCACTGTTATCAAAACTGTTATACTTACTTCTGTGTTCTAGTTACAATAATGTTTGTCCGGTCATTTTATTTGAATACCTCAATAAAAATAGGCACAATCTTGGTCCTAATGTGTTATTTGGATGGAAAATACAGGAACAAAAAGCTATGTTGCTTCAAAGAAATATTATTGCAGGCATTTAAATAATGTTCATGATATAATTATGTGCTTGAGAATATATTCTAAAGTAAAACGGGTACCTAGATACAAAATTTTTAATATTTAATTTAAATCCTAATGTGTTTGTAGCTCATTGTATATAAATAATGCTCTCCACATGATGTTCCCTAGATTTAAGTGAAATATCTGCGCGGGCATCCAAAAACTCGGTTTATGCTATTTTCAAACAGGATTAATCTGGATATTAAAAGTCGTCACTGACCCTACTCACCATTACATGTCAGCGTATTTACAAGTACATCGAAATGACATTTATTCATGTTCATATTTCTGTGTTTTAATCATAATAACTCCATGTTGTGAGAAACAATGGCTACCCGGTTCCAAGAGCCCATGTGCAATGATTTGAAACTCTTTGCTGCCATCTGCAGTTAATAACGTTTACTGCATTTACCCCGAGATTCTGACGATTGTGACGAATACACTCATCATCTACTTCATTAGGAAATATATATGTATGTAAATGTATATATATATATATGTAAATATTTATGCACTTCTATATTCAGAGAATCGTGTGGCAGCAGCGATGGCAGCAATGCCTAAAATCCATTTTGCTTTTATGGCAACATTCAGAATGGAGAAACAGTGTGATCAGAGACTTTAACCATAACATGGCTGTTGAATTTCAGAGTCTGTGATGTTGAATTTTCTTGCACAGTCACTAGAATTTTCTCAGAATGATCAGAAAAACAAACAAAAAAAAGACCTGGTGAGAAGATAATGTACAGACTGAAACACCTTGTTATATGATGAGAATTTTTCTCCCTAGTCTTCAGTTTTCCAGTTTTGCTCAGTCTGTGCTCCGGATAGCTTCAGATTTTTGTTCTTGGCTGACAGAAGAGGAACCTGATGTGGTATGTCCTATCAAGGTTTCTATCTTCTTTCCTACTGTATAACAACAAATCCCAAGGTTACTATATACCGCATATCTTCTCAGACCAGTCTGTCTGTTGCTCACTCAATGTTTTTTGTTTTCACACAATTCTGTGTAGACTCTAGATTTGTGTGTGAAAATACCAGAAGATCAAGGTGAGTATATAATTTTGTGACAATTTAAGAAAAACAAACATCGGATGTAGTGTCATGATAATTACATAAATAGGATACACAGATTACTTATTCGTTTGTGTCACCTGTAGTTCCTCATCATCAGATCCTCTCCAGAAATAGGACTTATAACAGAACTTGTCTTTGTCAATATGTTAAGGAATTCTGTCTATTTTAAAATCTAACTAAAGTCTATCGGGAGGACTGGCTTGTGGCCCTAACAACTCGAGGACAATCAAACAAGCCATCTGTAAATCATTAGCCCCGCAAGTGATTACTACTTGGGTGACCTGGGAATACTACCTTACACTCCAAGCAGCAGAGGAAAAGGCATCACCCTTTTTGATAAGATCAGTGGGTGCAGTTTTACATTCTGATGTTTTGATGAACTTGTCAGTATAGGCCAATTTCCATGAAGAAGACATCATTGTGTTTTCACTCACCTGTTCACTCTTCCACTCTGCAGCTAAATCTCCCATGTTTTTCATTAGGGCATTCAATTATTTAAAAAAGTTTGTAATACTCAAACCAGTCCATCTGGTACAAACAAACATGATACAGTTAAACTCTTTAAATTCTGATCACCTTTTTCAATTGATGTTTGATGTGAAAATTAACTGAAGCTGTTGATCTGATTTCATGCCCAGTTCTGCTGCCATATGATTGACTAATAATTTCATATATGAGCAGATCTACAGGTGCTCCTTTTTAAGTGTATGTATATAGTCTCATAAAGTTAGAGGTAGAAAACCCTAATTTTTGCCAAAGAAAAGGAATAAAATTTTCCAACAGACCCTTCAGTCAGTTAGTGTCAAACCAGGTCTATGATCACATTTAGAGATCATAGAGGTAAAATCACTCTACTTCAGCTAACATGATATGTAAAATCTTTTCTCTTAAGCGTTCCCTGAAACTGAGCAGGTGTTTGTTTGTGCAGTGCCAATTCTTCACCTGGACCATTCCCACTGTCAAGTCTGATAACACTAACACATATATAGGGAGCTGAGGAATATCTCACGTTGCTGTCATCTTAAAAGTAGGTATTTGTATAGTTTGGATGCTGAACAAATAGACAATGTGTTATTTGTATCTGCTGAAGTATGTTTTGTTTAATGATTTCAGATGTGGCTTTTATGGATTGGAGGACTTTTATACTACCTTGTAGGGGCTGTATATGGTAAGAACCAAGCCATTTTAATTGCCTAATTGTCAGTTACGAATTACCAAATTGCTGCCAAATGAAAAATAGTATATGAATATAACTATTTTACAAAAGATACATTAATTTTATGAACCTTTAAAACTGGTATTAATATTCTGCATAGTGAATCTTTAATTGTCATTTGAATGAATTATTTGGCAGGTGCGGAGGTATGCTATGAGAACCTCGGCTGCTTTTCTGATGAAATGCCATGGAGTGGCACTACTGAAAGACCCATCGCACGCCTACCATCGAGTCCTGAGAAAATCAATGCCCGCTTTCTCCTTTTCACACGTCAGAACCCTGATTTCTTCCAGGTAAGTCTGAACGTCTATGCAAATAAGCACTCTGTCTTTCTATATATTGTCTTTATATATAAAGTCTATGTTGGGGTGAAAGGTACAAATTGTATTTTGTGCATAAGCGCAAGTATGTTGCGATGTCTAGAACTTAGTAACAGTCTGTTCTGATTTGAAGTGGGTCTCTTAATGCAGGGAAAACCTTAACACGTGCAGGGCAGAGGGCAGGTCAGGTTCAAGGACCAGGTTTGGGAACCTGTGGTCAAGAATATAAACTTGTTGATAAACATCCTTTATGTCTAAATACTAAAGTAATATATGGTATATGATAATATGGTATGAAGAATTAGTTTCATAATGAGAGGTCACCTCTCTTAAGAATTTATGGAGTAGCAAAAATATACTTCTTTTGAAATCATATAAAAGTTTGGTAAATTTTTCCCCCCTAGCAAATCAGTACAAACGCAGACGTCATTGCAGGCTCTAAATATCAATCAACCAGGAAGACCCGTTTTATCACCCATGGATTTATCGACAAAGGAGATGAGGATTGGCTTTTTGACATGTGTAAGGTAAAACCAAAGCAAAACCAGTAAATACTCTATTAAAGTTTGTTTTAAAGTAATGTTTTTTTCAGTGTATACTTATGGGTATGTTAGCAACACTTTTTTGTTTCAAGTGCTTTCATTATCTTCATATATGACACCCTTCACTTAGCTTCTGCTGAGCATTGAGGATATAAACTGTATTTGTGTGGACTGGAAATCTGGATCAAGGACCCTGTACACACAGGCAGCAAATAACATTCGAGTCATTGGAGCTCAGATAGCTTATATGATTTCCATCTTTAAGGTAAGTTTGTTAGAAATAAACTACAAATGTAAATTACAATAAGGCCCTAAATCTAATGTTGTTGTTGTTTTTATTATTTAATTTATGTTTGAATTTTTTTTAATCATTATTACTAAATTATTATTTTTTTTGTTTTAGCATCTTATTTTTCTTGAACATTGTGCTCTGTCTTATTTTATTATGTATTGTAGCATCCTGACTTATACATCTTGTTATATGTTGAGCTTTAGGTCAACCTTTATTTAAAACTGGTATAAATTTATTTAAAATATCACTTATAAATATATCGACACATCTACAGGACAATTTCCAGCAGGATCCTGAAAGTGTGCACATTATTGGGCACAGCCTCGGTGCACACTTGGCTGCAGAGGCTGGTCGAAGGACACCAAGGCTGGGAAGAATTACAGGTATTACCTGGCCACTTGGCAGCACTGATACATAAATATTAAGGTAAAATGATAAGAAATTATCTCACTGTTAACTGGTTGTTAGAATATCTATAAAATTTGTAAATACAGCTAAGAAGAGACAATGAAGGGACAAGAAAGAATGTTTCCAAAATTCTTGTCAAACACTGTGGTCTTGCTTTAAGGTTTGGATCCAGCTGAACCTTACTTCCAGAACTGTCCTACTCTGGTAAGACTGGACCCCAGCGATGCCCTGTTTGTTGATATCATTCACACAGATGCTCTTCCCATGATCCCCTACCTTGGTGAGACTTTGGACATGATTCTCAATCTCTTTATTTACTGCTTATAACAAAATAGTTAACAATTCTGGTTTAAATGCCTTAGCTCAAATTAATCCGTCAACCTCTAATAATAAAATATTTTGTTGTATATTTCTGTTATTACAATCCTGATTATAATTTATTGTGTTTATCTTTCTTTATTTTTACCTCCTTTATTTTAAGCTTAGTTCATCTTTATTTAACAAAACTTTACTTTACACTGTACAGCACAACTACTATCTATCTATCTATCTATCTATCTATCTATCTATCTATCTATCTATCTATTTATCTATCTATCTATCTATCTTTC
>JAOTRN010000041.1:12190527-12204484 GCA_028566695.1 Bagroides melapterus | reverse complement strand
TTGCTAGATTTTTGTTAGCTGATTTATCAATCACCTGCAGACACATCTGTGCACCATTGAAGTGGATGTGAGTGTATGTACTCTTTTCCTCCATCTAAACAAACGTCTGTTTTAAGTACCCTAAACATACTCCAAATAATATTTCAACAAAATGATTTGGTAGTTAAAGGTAAGAAAGTTATAGCAGTGAAACTCAGCATATGTAGTAGTTAGAGGAAAGATGAAGGTAGATGGTTGTTTTCCTGGACTACCTTAATGGATTTTAAATGTGGAGTTGTTTTTTGGGTTTGGGCCAAGTGCTAATGCAGTATCATCTTGCCACTCCCTGTTGGAAATGCAGAGTCAGAAGGAGATGGCATGAATCAGTTCAATAAAAAAATGCAAGTAAGGTTAAATATTTTATGTTAGGTACCTTTAATGGTTCAGTGCATGAAATAAAAAATGCAGTATGCTCTTTATTCTGAAGGAGAACAAAATGGTTGCCATATTGCCTCCTGCTGTGTGTCCTCTGCAGTGGGCTGAGCTGAGGTTGACATCATACTCTCCTTTGAGATCACTCAGTTTTGGGCAAGAGTCCTAAATCATTTAGCTTCTTGGGGCCAACTTTCCAACTAATTCAAAATTGAATTAAGGCAGAAATAGAGTTGAATCACACACAAGTTTCATATAGATGTATAATAATATAATAATCATTGGATGCCATAGAACTTTTAAAATGCACACCTCAGTTTCTTATGACATTTATCTGGTCATAAAATCTATTAAACTTGTTAGGTATTCCTGTGCTTATCTTATTTGATCCAAATCACCTGATGTACTGCATCCTACGTTCTCATCTTCTATCTAAGAGACATGAAATCATGCACTGTGCAGTGTCAAATTCAGTTATATAGCCCATTTGCATGCTTGGTGCTTTAGGGAAGTTGGGAGGAGTAGGGGTGGGGGTGAATTTTTTTTTTTCCTGTCTTGGCAAATCCATTGTCCCAGACTGTCCTGGGTGTTTTTTCCCCTGCTGGTCTAACCAATGAGGTGGGAGGAGTTAAAGAGGAACTAGACAGCCAAAACAGCCCGCCCCCATCTCATGCTGCATGGGAGCCTGTATTTACTTTGCAGCACAGAAGACTAGAGCATCATTGCAGAGTGCACTGATACTTAGCGTGGATTCAGCACACTCTCTCTTTCACTCACTAGCCTCACAGTCCTACTGTTTCCTGATCATTCTCTCTCTATCTCTGCACAACACCAGTGAGCAAGAGTGAAGAAGAGGCTGCGAGTTCTGCAGCTTCAGGAGAGGAGGGAAGCAGCCTGCACAGACGCAGCATATTTTTGGGCCAGACATCACTGGACACCAGGCTTGAGCTCTCTAGAGGACAGCCACTATGTGTGACTGTTTTCATCTGGCGTTCCCCAACTGGCACGCACCAGCTGCGGGTGGGCATCATCACTCTGCCTCTCCCTGTCTCTTTCTTTTGCTCAGCCTTACCCTCTAACTTGCTTCATACCTGCTATTTTTATCCCTGATCCAGCGCTCAGCCCTCTTGCCTACCTCCTGTTTCTTGCACTGCAATGACTCATTGATTGTGTGCTTTTGTTTGTTTGTGTGTGTGTTTTGTGTGTTAAAGGAAAGTTTTGGTTGACCTTGTGAACAGCATCTTTGCACAGAGCTGTTGAGGCACTGACTGCAGTGCTTGTGAGTGATCTGGGTGTGTCTGCAGTAAAGTGGGTGTGGCTTTGTTGTAGGCGTGCACAACATCATGTATTTGATGTGAGGTAGTCTAAAATAGGTGTGTCTGCAGTATTGAAGAGGGATTTTTAGGCTTTTGTGGCAAGCCTACATTTGAGAAATATGGATATTTCACAACAGCTGCAAAAGAATATTGTAAAACCATAATTACTGAGCAGTGACATAGGTTGCATATGTTTAGATGTTGAGTTTATATGGTATTTGAAGCCTAAATTTTAAGATGTTTGGCATATTCCTGATTTCTGGGAAGAGTCTATTGCTGCTAATACATGAACTGAGGTTATATGTAATAGATAATATAGGCCAGATTGTTCATAATAGGAAAGTAAATAATGACTTACATGCTTGTGTGTGAGTAGAGAGGGCGTGTGTGCTCACATTACAGATAGAGCTGGTACCAGTATGATACAAAACTCAAATTGTGCTTCATCATTGCAGGACTGATACCTGACACCACTGCAGAACACGATGCATGATGCTCAGATCAAAATGAGAATAAAACTCAATTAGTGTTTCTATAATCATATCAGTTTTTACACACTTTCTCTGAAAAGATATTGTGAGATTTTTTTAAACATCTAAATATATGTTAGGGTATATATGTATCTTCATAAATATTAGAGTGAAGTGATTTATTTTGGTAGTATTTATGTAACTTTAATAGTTAGAATTTAGTATTATAGCACATAATAAACTGCTTTTACTTCGTTTTCTTTTAATTATTTTTACCAGAATGATTAACTAGCTGTTAGATAAAAATTATTTTCTAACTGAGCAGAACCTGGGTGTAAACCTATTCATCTACATCATGTCAAGACTATAACATATGTTACAGTAACAGACATAACAGTCATATCTTTTGTAATGTAGAAAGATTAAAGACTCTAATCAAATTATGTTCCGCAATTACGAAATAGTTTCAAAAATGCCAGAAACAAAAGAGAATTCTCAGTGAGGAGTGATCAGTGATCAATTCTCAGTGATCCTATTTATTTGAATAGAATTTAAAGACAGTCCTAATAGCACTTTTAAATCTGTATTTCCTAAAGAAACTCAAAAGCAGAAGCAGGAGGCAGCTTGTTGAAACACTGGTGCGTCACAATAAACTGCTCACATGCTAGCTGCTGTTTATGACTCCTTAGAATCCATTTAAAAGGTAGACTAAAACTGACCAACAGTATCATATATCTTTTTTAACTATGAAGAATGAATGCTGTTAACTATGTTTGTATTGAAATTTACTGAGAGCACTGTGACTGCTGGTGAACTTAGGGTTTCTAGAGCTTGGTTTTGAGTTCTGGTTTTCTAACAATAACTGACAGTAGAATTATTATAGCCCTTTTCCATTAAAGTAAAACTCTTACCCTTCAAACATAAGCCCAAATGTTTAATGGTTTCTCCAGAACACTATGGTTTGCATCATTTAATGTTTGTGATTAATTGGAATCATGAGGGGAATTGGGCCTCATGTTCTTATAACCTGAGGGAAAAAAGCCAGTTCTGTTTTCCCACTGAAATGTAATTATGTTTTTTATCAACCTTCTCCCTGTGAAACAACCTTTTGAGTGTTCTCTCTACACGTCAAACATTTCAGCTTCAGTTCTAAATCTGTTAGTTCAGTTAGCATGCAACTGAGGATTCTCCCAGATGGTCACCAAACAGAAATATTCCTGTAATTATGTCATGGGTGATCCAATCACATACAGGATGTACATGACAATGTGGCTGCTTGTTACATTTAGATATGTATGGAAAAGTCATTTTTATGTTCAATGTCAAATTCAAATTGAGTGATTATAAACGCAACTTTTGATATACATCAGGTCATTTTTTCACAGATTTAAAAAAAAAATGTATAGAACATTTAGTACAATTTACATTTTTTTCAAATGCGTACATCAAAATATGTGGTTGGTTGAAAGCCATGCTAAGCATTCACTGAAGTATGGAAAATGGAAAAAAAAACAAAAAACAAACAAGTGTTAAGCCTATTTTAGACCAGATGTGGAAACTGCCCCACTTTAGCAACACCTTGCAATGTTACTCACTGTTCATAATGTTCAACATTCACAATATTGTGTACTCTATTCCCATAGTACAACCAGCACAAGTGTAGTAAGACACTTGTGAGACAGTGTTAAGAGTAGCAACTGTTTGTAGCAATACTGATTGTTAATGGTTTTGGTCCAGCTGCAGGAAATCGATGTCCATACACAAATGTTATTTCTATGCAGTTGCTGCATATCAATCTGTATTTATTAACACTCTAATGTGGCTATCTACATTTTTTTGACTTACTCTCTGAATCTAATGCTCTCAACACATTTGCTACCAGTGCTTTTCATTAAATCATAGTCATCTAATGTTTAAGGGTGCCATAATTCTCAAAGTGAGTGAGGTGTCCTGCCTGTCCAGATAGCCTAGAATTACATTTTTGACAAACACTGCAAACCAAAAACCTAGCTGATTGATTCTATTCTCATTTTTATTGACATTTTTGGTTAATTGCACTCAAAAGAATGAGCTTGTTTGGCCAGATCTCTGAGGAAAAAAGCTGAAAGGATTATTTTCTTTTTGGTATTTACAGATTCTATTTCCTTTCCAACTAATTCTTTTACTGCAATACTTGCCATTCTTTTACTGCAATACTTGCCAAAGATAAATCGAATAAGATTCTAAGTAAAAAGCCTTCTGTCAAGAAACTTGCAAAAAAAAGTGTCACAACTTTTTTTTAGCCAGTATATTAATGATGTCTAAAGAAAACCAGGTTTGTGGTAAATAGTATTCTGAATCACGTCCATTGCCTAATCACTTGAATGCATGCCTTTCCATGAACAATACTTCTTATTTCTTAACTCGGACATGTACACAACGATTCTTAATATACTTAATCGGCCATTGCTTTATCGTTTTAGTGGCACCCTAAAAGCAAATATTTGAGTAGGGTGGAACTGCTTTATGAATTTCGCAGTGTTAGGATTCTCAGACCAGAATAAAGACACAGAGCTGATTGGACAAAATATGTATAGAATCTGTAAATGAAAAGCTTTAAACAACAAATAAAATTCAGCAACATGCATTACTATTATCTAGCTCATGTGTTTGTGTGGTTTGTTTCTGATTTCTTCCGGGTATCGGACCAGTAAAATGGTACTGTATTTGTGATAAATAGGGTAAAAAATAACATGTTTACAAATCTCAGCAACATTATATTATAGTAGCCAGTACCACCATTACAGTAACATTTTTATGATTAATAAGCTGATTTATTTTTATAAATGAAAAAGTGTTATCAGATTGCAAATGAGAAGTTAACACCTAGAACAACAATGTCTACTTCTCTTACAAATTAAAGAAACACCACCCAAAATGTTTCTTTATTCTTTAGGTGTACATTTACAGTTGAATATACATACATGTATCATACATGATCATTAACAGTTATGTGGACAGTAACTAAATACTTAAATGTACATATTTAAAAAAAAAAAAAAATGTGTGCATGTTACTGATATTGCCAAACCTGTGTGTGGGAAAGGGCAGGGCACCGTAACGCCTCCTGTTCTGAAATACAGATGTGAGCAGGAATGCATAGTGGATTGGGTAAGGCACAGTAATACATTACAGATATCTAATACTTACACAGAGGAAGATCTTCATAGACAATAACTGAGGTAAGTGCAACATTTTGATCTGAAGAGAATTTGATTACAGAATGCTCATTGTTTAATGAGTGGTGATACAGTTGACATTGCAGTGTATTGATATTGTATTGCTGATGTTACAGCAATCACGAAAGTGTATGATTGTTTTTGCTGTGATATTTTATATATATATATATATAGTATATATATAGTATATAAATTGTATTGACTTTTCCATGTTTATGTGCTTTTTACCTTGTTTTGTTTGAAGTTCAGAACCACATACTAATACTTTTTCTTTGACTGACATGTGTTGTCTTTATGTGCTGCCTAAGTCAGGTACTACTTGGTGTGAGCTGCCATTTAAACTAGCACAAAAGACAGTAACCAATATATTTCTGAGAATGAGCTCACTGCACATTGCAAAAAATATTGCATTTAATCATGAGTAATGATGATTGATGTTAGTTTGCACTGTTGAGTTTTGCAGATTAGTGGTTCTTATGTATAATTAAGCGCATTTTAATTTAAAACAGGTGCTGGGCGAAGGCTGAGGGGACCGGAACAAGAAGTGGAGGATGATTCAGTGAGTGTCACTCAAATAATTATCATTCAGTTTTAGAATACTTTTAAATATTGCCAAATAACAAAATCTTAATTCTGTATGAACTCTGAGTTTTGTGTGAGCTGCATATTTACTTCCACAAAACATATTCACATACAGACCAATGACATACATGTGCTGCTTTCTGTGCTGCTGCTTTTTTGTTGTTGTTGTTGTTGTTGTTTGTTTGTTTGTTTTTTAAACATCATTGCTGATATTCCAAGGTGTGTGAGGAACCTGAGATTTTAGAGGGGGAAAGACCTCGTCCTCAAGGTTCATCCCCAATAGAAGAATTTCCCATTGAAAAACAGGTAACTACAATAGTTACTGTAAATATATAAAACCTGTTATCTCTAAAACAATTCAGTTAAAATTTGTGAATGAATTGTATTGTTTTGTCAGGCTGAGGAGGATATCTCTGATTCAGCACACAAGAGTGGAAGCAACAAAAAAAGCAGAAAAGCCGGCTTTGGGTCTCTATTTGATAAGCGTACATCTGACAAAATGAATGAAGCAGAGGTCAACTTTACTTGAATACTTTGTTTTTCATTATACATACACTCTTCACATATATGTATTTGTTATAGTAGTTGAAAATACTGAATGTTTTGAATGGCTACATTTATGTACGTGCACAATTTGAAAAGTCCCATGCCTACTGAAATTTACAGACAAATTAAAGAAAAAAACAACTGGTGTATAACAGCGTGCCTTCCCAAAATCTCCTACATGTGTTAAATTGGAATGTATTGTTTGCAGTGGCATATGATTTACATTTTTTTAAAGCAACAAACCAATCATTAATGGAATGCTGACCATTCCTCATCATCAGATAAAGATTTGGAGTGACACTTACCTCTGAGGGAACAAATGGAACCAATCCATGCTAACAAAATACACTCAGAGCATAACAGTGCCACAGGTTTTTACTTTAAATACAATAAATGAATTCATGAATTTTTTTCATCCAGAAAAATGTTTTTGAATTCTGCTTTATTAAAGATTACTGTTATATAGTTTCTAAAAGATTTTGTTAACTTTCCCATGTGTGGTTTCAGGACATGCAGAGTGGTGAAGCTGAAATGATTGTGAAAACAGTAAAAGAAGCATGTGTTGAGGGCTTAGTTGTGACAGGTGGAGGGAAAGAAGGGATCTTCATTAAAGAAGTGAAAGGAGATTCACCTGCTTCCAAACATCTAAGTGTGAAAGAGGGTATGTAAAAGCTTGCAAGAATAGTTAATAATCCCCTTTTGTTTTTTGTCTTAAATCTCTAACTTTTATTTGCATTCTACCAGGTGATCAAATACTAAGTGCTACAGTATACTTTGATAATGTTTCATATGAAGATGCACTCAAAATTCTTGAGCATGCACAACCATATAAAATGGAATTCTGTCTAAGACGCAAAGTGGAACCAACCATATCAGAAAATGCTGAAATTATACATCCAAAGGTAAATGGAATTACATTTTTCTTACTTTAGGTTTTGATGTGTAAAGTACTAGGTACCCCTTGTTTTCCTTCCATAGGAAAAAGACCAGGGCTCACCAACGATGAGAAGTCAGAGAAAAATGAAAAAACAGCAAGAACGCATCTCATGGCCAAAGTTCCCTTCCTTTGGCAAGGGACCTAGAGTACAATTCAAGAGATCTCATAGCACATCAGAAGCAGAGGAACATAGGAAATTAGAGATGAGCCCACCAACAAGTGACACTGAATCTCCACTGAAATGTGCAGATGGAAAAGACAAGAAAAAAAAGCACAAAGTTCAGCTAAAGGTGAAGATGAAGGGCCACAGGAGCAAGTCAGTTGAGGAAGCCCAGAGTAATGAGAAGGTGATGGTTTGGGAAAATCAACAAGTTGATGATATATTAGAAGAAAAGTTTTCAGAAGGACATGAGGAAAAAATGCAAGAGATCCCACAGGTACTGGATGGAAGTGAAAATAAGGTTTCTCCCAAGACTGGGGATGATGATGCATTTCAGAGTTTGTCAGGAATGGAACTGCATGAGGCTCATTTAATTAGTTTAGGCAACACATTAAAGACTACAGATATTTCATTTGCTCTTAGAGAGGAAGGAAAAACTGAGAGTTCAGACATGAAAGTTAGAATTCCTCAAATTGAAAAACCTGCAACAGAGAACCAAGCAGAAACTATCAAAGTTTTGCACACAACTTCAGATACATCTGCCTGTGACAATGTTGTGTTGTCACAGACAGGGGTAAAAATATCTCAACTTGACAATGACTTCAGCAAAGAGGGAAAAGTAAAAGTGAGTTCAGAGAAAAAAATGGAATCTGGAAATGCAGAACTACTCGTGCCAGATTTAGATATTGGTGTAGTAACAACAACATCTGTAAGGACTGGCAATGAAAAACAAAGGAAGGAGAAAGCTGTGTTTGAAAATGAGAGTTATGGAATTCGAACTAGAGGTCCATTGGCAGACATGGCCACAACGAAGACCCACTTTGTGAGTACAGTAAATGGGCTTCAGTTCATGTCACCAGATTTTTCTGAGATAATGCAAGTGGGGAAAATGTCTGATGAACATGCAATAGACAAAGATTTACCTTTAGTGAAAACTTCCAAATTACCAACAGAAACTAATGATTTCATTCTAGTTGATCTAGATAAAAGATCAGCATTAGAGTTTAAATTGCCAAAGGTAGATCATTCTGGATTTGTAACCCATGAACTTATAAAGAAGACACACCTTCCAAAACGAGAGGATATTGAAATTCCAGGGATGGAAAATAAAGAAACAAAACCCAGCCTTCAGACACCAGAAATTAAAGTTTCAAAAATTGAGAAAATTATAAATATTTCAAAGCAGAGAGAAATCCAGGATCCACAAAAAGATGAAGAGTTTAATGTTGAGGATGTTAAAGTGGCTGTTTCCAAATTCCCTGCTTTTAAACTGCCTGAGGGGGACATAACAGGAGTTCTTGTTCAAAGAGAAATTGAACTGAAGTCTGATAAGTCTACATTGACCCCTAGGGGATCACCACATAAAATATCCATCACAAGTACAGATAGTGGCATTATCATGCCTAAAAGTAAAATAGGTGAAGAACATTTATTAGCTTCTGATGCCATGTATAAAGACAGAGCATTCAAGGTGCCCGAAGTTGAGCTACCTTATATTGATGAGCAGACATCAACAGCAGTGATTAAAATAGACTACACACAGCCACAAATAACAGATTATGGGAGATTTGGAGATTTAAACTTTAAACTCCCAAAGCGGGAAGATATTGAAATACCAGGAATGGAAGCAATGAAGGAATCAAATGTGCAGTGCACAGGAGATATTGACCAAACTGAAAAGCCAAAAACTAAAAAGCATGGTGACAAGAAATGTCATGAAAAAAAATCAAAGAAAACAAAAATAACAGTCGAAGGATCTGAAAGCACTGAATTGCCAAAGAAGTATTCCTCTAAAATGGATACTGGAGAACCAAATATCCATGAGAAACACAAATTCAAAACTCCCAACATAGGGGGATTTGAAAATATAGATGTTCAAGTACAGGAAAACAAGATTTTAGAAGACAATCTGGATTTGCCACAAAAAAAAGATACAAAGTTTGGCAAAACAAAATTTAAAATTCCCTCAACCTCCCTGCCAGAATTTGGAAATAAAGTTACAGTGGGAGAAGTAGATATCTCTGCAGTGGATGCGCAAGTGAAAGAAGCTGAAAAAAAATTACCAGAGAATAAAATAAAATTACAAGGTGAGCCATTATTATCTGACTTACATGGCACTGATGTAAATAAAGATGGACTGTCTGACAGTGGATATGTCAGAGCTCAGGATACTGAAACTGAAGGGCAAGGAAGGAAGTTCAAACTGCCAAAATTTGAGCTCAGTTTTCCTGAAGTAAAAGCACCAAGAATTAGTTGTACTTCAAAGAAAGATGATGACAGTTCGGTATCAGAGGAAAGTGGTAAAGTGCCAGTAGTGCATTCACCTAAAGCAGAACCACCAGCAGACCTACCAGACATAGACTCTGAAATAATGGAAGTGAAAATTAAAAGGCCAGGCTTTTCATTTCCCAGGTTTGGGATATCAAAATCAGAACAAGCACCCATAGCTGCTAGTGTCACAAATGTTGATAAGTTAGACGGACATACTGAGAAGGACGATATAAACACAAATATTGCAACGTCAGTGAAAGATGGTAGACAAAAGGATGCAACAAACTTTGCCTCTCCAACAAAGTTTAAAATTCCTTCAATTAAGTTTCCAAATTTCGGAGTGAAAGCAAAGGCAACAATGGAGACTTCTGATGTGGCTGTTGATATTAAAGGACCTGACATGAGTCTTCCACATACAGAGTTAAAATTATCTACTGAGCCAACTTTAGTTAATATAAAAGAGCATGATGGAGACAAACAAATGGAATCTGTGAGTATGCAATGTGTTAATATGGACATCCAAAGCGAGGCAAAAGGAAGTAAATTTAAATTACCAAAATTTGGAATCAGCCTTCCTGAAGTAAAAGGACCAAAAATAGATGTAAGTACAGAGAAGGAAGAAATTAAAATTTCTTTACCTGAGGAAAAAGTAGAAATGCATCCACCTGATGTTGAAGTGCAAGGTGTCACAGCTGAAATACAAGCTGAACTGCCAGAAGTAGATTCTAAAGGTATTGAACTGAAAATGCAGACACCAGGATTTTCATTTCCTAAAATTGAATTAAGTAAATCTGAACGTAAGGCTCCCAAAGGTGATGTGAGTCTCCCAAATGTCGATGTGTCTTTGCCTGAAGGAAGTATAGAAATTAAAAGACCTTCTAAAGATGTGGAAGTAGATGTTAAAGGACATGTGATAACGCTACCAGATGCAGAGATGAAATTGACAGTTGAACCAATCACAGTGGATATACAAGGACCTGATGCAGAGGAATTGAAACCTGTCAGTGTCAAAATGAAAGATCAGGAATTCCAAATGAAGGAACAGGGGAGTAAATTCAAATTACCAAAATTTGGAATCAGCCTTCCAGAAGTAAAAGGACCAAAAATAGATTTAAGTTCAGACAAGGCAGAGATTGACATTTCTTTACCAAAGGCAAAAGTAGAAATGCATCCACCCGATGTTGAAGTACAAGGTGTAACAGCTGAAATTAAAGCTGACCTGCCAGAAGTAGATTCTAAAGATATTGAACTGAAAATGAAGACACCAGGATTTTCATTTCCAGGAATTGGATTTAGTAAATCAGAAGTTAAGGCTCCTGAAGGTGATTTGAGTCTCCCAAATGTTGATGTGTCTTTGCATGAAGGAAGTATAGAAATTGAAGGACCATCTACAGATTTGGCACTATCAGTGGAAGCTGCAGAACAAAAAGACCCAACAAAGTTTCAATTGCCATCAGCCAACTTCCCAAAGTTTGGAACTAAAGGTCCAAAAACCTTGGTAGAGGTCTCTGATGTGGATTTAGATGTTAAAGGACCTGAAATAAGTTTCCCGGGGGCAGAGATGAAATTGTCAGTTGAGCTACCCACAGTGGATATAAAAGACCTTGATGCCGACAAAGAATTGAAACCTCTCAGTGATGAAATGAAAGATCAGGATATCCAAATGAAGGAGCAAGGGAGTAAATTCAAATTACCAAAATTTGGAATCAGCCTTCCAGAGGTAAAAAGACCAAAAATAGATTTAAGTTCAGACAAGGCAGAGATTGACATTTCTTTACCAAAGGCAAAAGTAGAAATGCATCCACCCGATGTTGAAGTACAAGGTGTAACAGCTGAAATTAAAGCTGACCTGCCAGAAGTAGATTCTAAAGATACTGAAGTGAAAATGAAGACACCAGGATTTTCATTTCCTAAAATTGGATTTAGTAAATCAGAAGTTAAGGCTCCTGAAGGTAATGTGAGTCTTTCAAATGTTGGTGTGTCATTGCCTGAAGGAAATATCGAAATTGAACAACCAACTACTGATGTAACAATATCAGATGCAGAGCAAAAAGGTCGGTCAAAGTTTGGTTCTCCAACAAAGTTTAAATTGCCTTCAATCAACTTCCCTAAGTTTTTAAGTAAAGGTCCAAAAGCATCTGTAGAGGTCTCTGATGTGGATGTAGATGTTAAAGGACATGTGATAACTCACCCGGATGCAGAGATGAAGTTGTCAGTTGAACCAATCACAGTGGATATAAAAGGCCCTGATGCAGACAAAGAATTGAAACCTCTTAGTGTGGAAATGGAAGATCAGGATATCCAAATGAAGGAACAAGGGAGTAAATTCAAATTACCGAAATTTGGAATCAGCCTTCCAGAGGTAAAAGGACCAAAAATAGATTTAAGTTCAGACAAGGCAGAGATTGACATTTCTTTACCAAAGGCAAAAGTAGAAATGCATCCACCTGATGTTGAAGTGCAGTGTGTAACAGCTGAAATAAAAGCTGACCTGCCAGAAGTAGATTCTCAAGGTCTTGAAATGAAAATGAAAACACCAGGATTTTCGTTTCCTAAAATTGAATTAGGTAAATCAGAAGTGAAGGCTCCCAAAGGTGATGTGAGTCTCCCAAATGTTGATGTGTCTTTGCGTGAGGGAAGTATAGAAATTGAAGGACCATCTACAGATTTGGCACTATCAGTGGAAGCTGCAGAACAAAAAGACCCAACAAAGTTTCAATTGCCATCAGTCAACTTCCCAAAGTTTGGAACTAAAGGTCCAAAAACCTTGGTAGAGGTCTCTGATGTGGATGTAGATGTTAAAGCACCTGAAATAAGTTTCCTGGGTCCAGAGACAAAATTGTCAGTTGAGCCACTCACAGTGGATGTAAAAGGACTTGATGCAGGCAAAGAATTGAAAGCTCTCAGTGTTGAATTGAAAGATCAGGATATCCAAATGAAGGAACAAGGGAGCAAATTCAAATTACCAAAATTTGGAATCAGCCTTCCAGAGGTAAAAGGGCCAGAAAAAGATATAAGTTCAGAGAAGGCAGAGATTGACATTTCTTTACCAAAGGCAAAAGTAGAAATGCAACCACCTGATGTTGAAGTGCAATGTGTAACAGCTGAAATAAAAGCTGACCTGCCAGAAGTAGATTCTAAAGGCCTTGAAATGAAAATGAAAACACCAGGATTTTCGTTTCCTAAAATTGAATTAGGTAAATCAGAAGTGAAGGCTCCCAAAGGTGATGTGAGTCTCCCAAATGTTGATGTATCTTTGCCTGAAGGAAATATAGAAATTGAGCAACCAACTGCTGATGTTGCACTATCAATGGAAGATGCAGAACAAAAAGGCCGTTCAAAATTTGGTTCTCCAACAAAATTTAAATTGCCTTCAATCAACTTCCCAAAGTTTGGAACTAAAGGTCCAAAAGCATCAGTAGAGGTTTCTGATGTGGATGTAGATGTTAAAGGGCATGCAATAACTCTACCGGATGCAGGAACAAAATTGACAGTTGAGCCACTAACACTGGATATAAAAGGGCCTGATGCACACAAGGAATTTAAACCTCTCAGTATGGAGATTAAAAATCAAGATGTCCAAATTAAGGAACAAGGGAATAAATTCAAATTGCCAAAATTTGGGATCAGCCTTCCAGAAGTTAAAGGGCCTAAAATAGATGTAAGCACAGACAAGTCACAGACTGATATTTCTTTACCAAAGGCAAAATTAGAAATGCATTCACCCGATGTTGAAGTGCAAGGTGTAACAGCTGAAATAAAAGCTGACCTGCCAGAAGTAGATTCTAAAGATATCGAAGTGAAAATGAAGGCACCAGTCTTTTCATTTCCTAAACTTGGATTTAGTAAATCAGAAGTAAAGGGTCCAGAAGGTGATGTAAGTCTCCAAAATGTTGATGTGTCTTTGCCTGAAGGAAATATAGAAATTGTACAACCAACTACTGAAGTGACAATATCGGATCCAGAGCAAAAAGGCCGTTCAAAATTTGGTTCTCCAACAAAGTTTAAATTGCCTTCAATCAACTTCCCAAAGTTTGGAACCAAAG
>JAOTRN010000041.1:12139084-12152028 GCA_028566695.1 Bagroides melapterus | reverse complement strand
TGAACAATGAAGTTACAAGACATTGACGCTTGGCTTAACACTCGTTCTGGTATGTGACCAATATTCAGTGGGAATAGAATACGGTTTAATTAGTTCTTTAGTTAACATCATGGAAAGTAATTGTTTGTTTAAATGCATCAGTAAAATAAATAGATAAATCTGCAATCGATGTTCTATAAAGGTGTCTTAGTTGATTTACTTTGAAACTATTGTTAGTCAAGATATACAGTGCTGCCCTCAAGTGGCCACTGCTGTGAGATTCCCTAAAAACCTTTCTTTTTTTTTCTGTTTTTAAGGTAAGGTTGTGAGTTTTGCCAAGTACGGTGTCCCATACCTGGAATTTGTCATCTGCTTCTAACCCATCCAAGTGCGCACACACACAGCAGTGGACAGTGAACAAACACACATACATACACCACGTGAACACACACCCAGAACAGTGGGCAGCCATTGCTGCGGCGCCCGCGGAGCTGGGGTAAAGGTGCCTAGCTCATCGGGCACCACAGTCGCAACCTGCCGGTCATGAGGTTCGAGCCTGCGACCTTCGGGTAGCAAGCCAAACACTCTTACCACCAGACTACGGCTGCCCCCAAATTTTACAAATTACACATTAAAATAAGACACCACAAAGTCTTAAAAAAGAAAATCAAAACAATTTTAATATATCAAACCAAATTTTGCTACATGACACAAATGAGTTAAATTTGCACTTTTGGATTGAACAATGATAGACATTTCATGTATATATTTCAACAAATCAAGTGTGAGATTGTCAATTAGTTAGACAGACACAGCAAGTTAACAGTGCACCATGATGAAAAATAATGTAAGTACTATGAAATATCATTGTGTAAACCAAACAATTCCACCTACTCTGAACCAACTTTAAATTACTATCCAAATGTAAATAATAATAATAATAATAATAATAATAATAATAATAATAATAACAATAATAATAATAATACATGTATAATAAAATGTATATATTTACAACAAAACAGTTAATAACTGGAATTAAAAAAAAAGAATTAAACAATTTCCCATAACTCAATCAGTGTCAGGTTCTACAGTAGTGTTTTTAGACAAAACCCTGTGGTGGAAAATGCTGGTCATCTTTATATTAAAAACACTGATCATTTGCTTTTTCCTTATATTTAACAAAGACAGAGCCAGCAGTACACACATGGATGGGATCTGACATGGTCTCTATTTCTGAAATGGTCTTTAGCGTCACTACTCACATCAATTACTTCCTTAATCTGGCTTCTTGACAGTTTCCCTATCCAGTGCAGTAGGGCAGGTATGTACTCCTCACTACAAGAAATTACAAATGACATGTTTTTCAATTAGGACTTTATCCTTATCCAGAAATGTAACAAAATTTATAATGATTTAAATGTGAAATAATTTAATTTGTTTATACTAAAGAGTGAATGAGTTTACCTCTCTTTAGGGAATGTCATGTACAGTTCAGAGCAAAGAAGCTTAAGAGTATCTATCGTACGGCACTGGACAATCTCACCCATCTTTAACAGGAGCAGTGTCTGCTCATGATTACTTTCATTCTGTTGAAAAAAAAATGTTTTTAATTAAATTACACTTGCTTTGAACAGCATGTTACAGATGAAATGCATGAAGAGTGCGTAAAATGAATGACAGCATACAAGTCGTGTTTTCTGTATTGGCAGGTACTGTGTGGTAAGAACTAAATATGCAAAGTGTAAGTACTCATTCATACACAAAACAAGAACATTTATTTTCATATTTTGCATTTCTGTGTCTTTTTGTTTTATTTACAACTTTCAAAAGTTTATGTGTGGCATTACTTGGTCAGAATGTAGAGTATATTAATATTTGTGCTTCTCACCTGTTTTGTAAAGTTGTAGGTTAATTCTTCTGCATCACACATTATCCTCTTTCCTACATCATTCCATCTCTTTTCCATTTTTTTGTACTTTCTCTGCATTAAACATTGCAGGTATGCTCTTGTAACACTGTGGTACGCTGCTTTTACAATAAGCTAGAAAACAGAGAAAAGATGAGTCACTGTATGTCAGATTATGCAGAAAATAAACTGGGATAACTTTCAACAGTTGGGAAAAGCTAAACGTTTTCTAACAGTATGGTTTATAATTTATAACATAATGTTATGTAAGTGATCAGAAGATTATCAGTTTTATATATAGCTGATATGTGAAATTATAATTATAATAATATTATTATTATTATTATTATTATTATTATTATTATTATTATTATTATTATTATTATAACAGTATACATACCTGTTTTGTCTCCTGTCCTTGTTCCACTTTGGGTAAAGTTGCAAGCTTGTTTAGAATTATGTCTATTATATTTTGTAAATGCCCATCCTCGTTGTTGAAATACTTCTTCAAATTTTCCTAAAATTGCAAAATGTAAATACTTTCATATGGAATAACTACATTTATTGTAAAGCTGTGGACCTTGTGAAATCCCAGTCACCAGTTACTCTTTGCATTTGCATTAAAAGTTTGTCCTACATGTAACTTGATTCCATTACAGTACTGTAGTTTTTGGTAATACATGAATGACTCACCTTTGCTAATTCAACAAAATACTGCTGGACACTGGATAAAGATTGAGCTTCCATGTTTTCTAACATCTGGAGAGTGGAGGTATCTGCGTTATTGTTTGGATCTATAATGATCAAAGCATAGGACCTGCAGCAAAGGAAAATCATTTTAACCTTAATTGGTTATTTTTTTTTATTACAGGCTCAATCTTACAGGATACATACACACCATGTAAATCTGCATTCTTGTTTAAAAGCTCATTATATTGTTACATGCAAACCAAAGTCAGGATCACCTTTCAAACTCACCTGAGATTCCCACAGGTATAAAGTCTCTTAAAGTGACATAGTAAATTTGCCTCTTCAGCCCCCTGTACATTCATATACCTACCAACACATATTTGTTGTTAGAGATGCAATTAATTCTATATTAATTAATATATTAAAAAAAAAAGTGTAGGAAAGAAAATCTGAAAAACTCACTTCTGTATGAAAGTGTGAAGTTCATTGTAACAAAGTCTTTGTACAGCAGTTTTCAAGGTGTGGCTGATTGTTTTACTTTTCTGAATGAGAGCATTAAGACACTGTAGAGGGACAGGTTTGGGGAGTGTTAATGTTTACAATAATAATAAAGCGAATCTGGACAGGACATTTGTATTCATAAATGGAAATTCCTTTTGGCCTAGTACCTGTATAACATCAAGTTGGACTTGAATGAAAGCCTCCTCGTTGCTGTCATCACCAACACTATTAGGCTCATCATGTTGTAGGATATTGTGCAGGGTAGTCGAGATATTGTCCTGAAAGAGTGTCAGTAGTTTCTGCTTTGCATTCTTTAACCAGTCAGCAAGCAAGAGAGGGTCAGATACACTGAGTACACCATTCTCTGTAATCATGCATCCTTTATGGTCCTGCCTGAAATGATAAATAATTAAACAAACCACAACACATCATTTAATATGTTTATGTACTACACCAGCATGTTGGATTATAATAATTATATTGGTAAAATACATACCTAAAATATGTCTTTTTCACCCATTGCAGAAGGATGAGGGCGTCTTTTATTGATGAACTTCTATCTATTAACACGGACAACATGTCAAACAGGCGCTGATTATAACTGTCAAGCAGGTAATTCACCAGTACCGAATCCTCCAAGACTGGCACTAATCCAGTCACCATGCTACATATCACACTCATAGCATTATTCAGGTATTCCTCAGTGAGTGTCTGTGAGTTTGACGGCAGTGAAGGAAAGTTGTGTTTGACAAATATTTCCACTGTCATGAGGAAGTCTTTCAACATGTACTGGGAGTAGGTGCTTGTATCTCCATGATCTGTGGTGCCATTCTGATTTTTCCACTGTTTCACGTTCTCAGTTTCATGTATTAGCTCCTGGATATATTTGGCTCCTTTAAGTGCATTTGTGAGAATTGGAATGTTTGTCTCTCTGTTGTAAATTTGCAGATCTTCATCAAACTTGTCTTTTGTCTTCATAAGCCAACTGTTTTGTCTGGGATTTTCTGTAAATTAAACACTCGTACATAAATGCCATCTGAGAACTGAATCTGCTCCATCAAATTTGTTAAATATTAGTTTGTTAAATTTGTTAACAGAAATAAAGGGTTCTACTCCATTCTCAAATCAGAGTAAAGTGGCTATCAAATCAACTCAACATTCTCCTTGCATATGACATCATAATGTTTACAGTATAAGCAGTGGAATATAACTTACCATCTACAGGCTCAGAGGGCTCTGAGCAGATCTGGCTCACCAAACTTTCGTTTTCTCTATCTTGACATTTTTTCTTAAATAGCTTCCAGGTTTTCCTCAGCATTTTGATTGCTTGTCTTCCCCAATGCAAACGTCCGAAATATACTCAATGCGTTTTGTTATTATTATTAATATTATTGTGAAGCTCCGATTTTTTTCAGCTGTCCTTTATTATCCACAAGCTTTGAGCAGCCAGATAAATCACTTGTGACTGGTATTCCCCAGCCATTAACCAACCAGCTTCGTCCACAGTATTCAAATAACAGCCATAGCAACAGTACTTCCCCATTACCTCAAACCTCTTTCATCATTCCGAAGAAAAATCCCCAGCTTTTCCTTTTGGGTTTTGCGTATTTTGTAACATACTACAGATATAATATTTGAGAATAAAATATTTGAGATTTATGATGAATCAAAGTTTTCACACTGATTAGAAGTAAATGTCTTTGGTTTGCAGTGTTTTATTACTGTAAACAGGGAATGTGGAAATACAGTTGCACCGTCAATGTGCGATTGTTGTCACCTTCATTGAGAACATGCCTGACAATGTGCTGTAAGGCAGACTATGTAATGAAAGAAGACAAGGATATGAGATTGTGATTGACATTTAAACGGACCATTCAGGATGCAGAATGTGCCACGGTAGGGGAGCTCATCCAATGAATCTCTTGCAGGGGTGGAGTTACTAGTGAACTCGTCATGCGAGGAGTGCCTGCTCGTCATCGAGTTTCAGTTGCATTGCCAATGTACTCTGCCATTGCGTAGTGGCGCAAGAAGGTTCTAGGTAGGTAAGAATAGCCGTTCATAATGATATGCCAAATTTTTATTGACTGTTTTAAATAATAATCATCATTCGTTTGTTAGTTATAACAAAGAATATGAAGATATTTTAGACCTTTTATTGGTAATTTTTTCTCAGGTAGCTAACCTGCTCGTTATATAAACTAGCGAGCTACTCGGTCATCACTGCGGCTATTTCAGATCAATCTCAGCTAGCCGCATTTAGGTTTTTGGGGAGGCTGATAAGCGACATGTGTTTTCATTTCATTCTCAGATTCCAGTATCGTTTTGGACCCCCTGCATTACTCTAACCAGTTTCTCTACAGCCGTGTCGGGTTCTATTCTTGGATCACGACCCAACAACTCAATTCCGGCTCGACTATCAACCCTTCACTGCGTCGTTGGACGACTAGCGTTGTGTTTATGTCTTTATTTTACGGAAACGGTAAGCATTCAAACAATCAACATTTTTAATATTGGTTAAGCTTAAATATGTCGGACTGGGCCAGATCTAATTAAGTGTCTACCGTTAACCTTAACCAGCTACTAGACTACAGGGTGTGAATGACTGGACGAACTCAGATCAAAATGGCGCCCTACATATCGTGTGTGTACCATGGTGGCGCACGTACAGCCTAACTAGCTTAGCTTAGCCATGACGCACTCTGCACCATGGTGAAAAACGAGTTAAGTTTGGCGACCGCTTCCCACATTTTAGCGCTTTTATATTTGGAGTATCCAGTCTTTAAAACCATAGCGTTCGATTTTGTCGATTTTGCCTCTAAAGAATATTAGAGGTTGACTTATTGGTTTTCTACTCGTTCAAACAGACAGCTAAGCGGGCATGATGGGTAGGTAGCTCAGTGACTGAAGTACAGCGCAGTGAAGCTCAGTGACTGGACGCTCAAATAGTCACGGGGGCGAGTCCTAGTACAGTAGGAGTATTGTTCTCCTGCGTCAACACGCATATAGAAGTGTGTATAGTTATACTGTGTCGTTTAAAGATGTGTATTTGAGCACTGGAAATTTAGAGGTTGGATAGTCTTGCTGTAAACCTACCTTGAGCTTTGGGAAGGTAACTAGTTGGGCTTAACCCGTGTGTTCTGTGCTTGTTCTATTATGACGATATATACATTTGAACCACTGTTCTATATTTTCATATATGTGTTCTTTCTATCTATTTGATTACTATGGGTTTGTGATTGTTTTAAAATGTTGTCTCAGCTGCCCAAAATCAATATATGAATATAACCTTTGAACAGTAGGCCCATTGCTAAGTTGTTAACAGAGCACAAGGGTTATTTGTAGATAACTATTTCTCTGATTCTCAGTAACTCCACATGAAGATACTGTTTTCAAATTTTGTTCAGATTAATTCATGTCTGCTTATGCAGGTGAAGTGAATCAAATATGTAAGGAAGATAATCATAGGTGGTACTTTAAATATCGGTGAGCCCTCCTGTTTGACTAATACAAATGTGTTCTTATTTGTGTTTTTTTTTCCCCCCTCAGAGCTGTTGCGCAGCTGTTGGAACGCAAGAGGTGTAAACCTAGACCACGAGCAAGAAACCTGCAGCCTCTGTGGCAAAATCTTTTTCATGTCAGAGACCGAGCACGCTTGCAATCGTTTATGTCATCCCGTCTTCTCCAGACAGAAGATACCCAAAAATCCCCATCCAAGATCTTTTTATTTTGCTGATAGTGCCACAGGTCACTCAAAATGTCTGTTAACGTCAATCGCAATGTGTCGGACCAGTTCTACCGCTACAAGATGCCCCGTCTGATTGCCAAGGTATTTATTCCTTGTTAGGCCTGGGGTTTTTTTAATGCTAGAACGGTGTATTTCTGTGACTTTTAATGAAAAGTGTTTGTGTTCGTTTTTGTTCATAACGAGTTATTCATTGCTTTGACAAGGTGGAGGGCAAAGGGAATGGAATCAAGACAGTCATTGTCAACATGGTTGATGTTGCAAAGGCATTGAATCGACCTCCAACATGTAAGTAATGTATCTTTCATTTAATCTAGACAATTTATAAACAGTGACAGTTTATAGATTTAATTCATTCTACTTGGGTGCCCCTTGGTATTTTTTTTATATTTTTGTCTCCAAGTTGTCTTGCAGTAATGAGTATGTGAGTCTGACAGTTAAATTTTGACAAAATCTATCTTTTATACTTTAAGATCCAACCAAGTTTTTTGGCTGTGAGCTTGGGGCACAGACCCAGTTTGACACAAAGAATGACCGCTACATAGTGAACGGCTCCCATGAGGCCAACAAACTACAGGACATGCTGGATGGATTCATACGCAAGTTTGTGCTGTGCCCTGAATGTGATAATCCTGAGACTGACTTAGTAAGTAGGATTGAATGTGTTACTTTAATATATATGAATGAATGAGTAAATGATTGTATTGCATTTGATTATGTACATGATTGTCACAATGCACTGTATTTTTCTTTCTTAGTTTAAATTTGAATTCGTCTTTTTCAGCATGTTAATCCAAAGAAACAAACTATTGGAAATTCTTGTAAGGCTTGTGGGTACCGGGGTATGCTAGATACTCGCCACAAACTGTGCACATTCATCCTTAAAAATCCACCAGGTGAATTTTTGTTTTTACCTCTACAACTGCTGAAAATGAATTACTTTAATGAATTGAAGAATTTCATCAATGCATGTTACAGAATTATTTGCTTTTTTACATAATACATTTATATTGCCTTTTCTTTTGTATAATCACCATAAATTTAGAGAGTGATAATGGGTCTGTGAAGAAGGAGAAGGAGAAGAAGAACCGAAAGAAGGACAAGGAAAATGGCTCGGGCAGTGGTGATGCTGGAAACCATAAAGACATTGATGCGCCGGAAGCTGTGGTGGGTGGCTTTTTACCCCTTAATTGCTGATAGTTATTGGAATAGATATTACACCTAGTAGCCATAAGAGTTTAATTAGAGATTACATTCAGATTGTGTGGATTGAAGCCAAAATCTGCACTTTAGCCAAAATCTGCACTATGTTTAGGATGGTAATGAAGACGATGAGGACTGGGCAGAGGAGACCACTGAGGAGGCCCAGCGTCGGCGAATGGAGGAGATTAGTGACCATGCTAAGAACCTGACACTCTCAGATGACCTGGAGAAGACCCTAGAGGATAGAGTCAACCTGTTTTATAATTTTGTCAAAGTAAGTAGATGAGGGTGTTTGTGGATGGAATACTGAGCATATAAAACAGTTGGAAATCTGCCTGAGGAGAGCTACAAAATTAAGCACGTTTTTTCTTTGTTATATCATTGTTCTCTCTGCACATGCAGTTCTTTATGCATTGGTTTTTGACCGGAAAATAATGAAATATCCTTCTACAATGTTTCCATTCTAGCAAAAGAAAGAAAATGATGCAATAGACTCTGCAGACAAGGAGATTCTGGCTGAGGCAGAGCGTCTGGATGTGAGGGCTATGGGACCACTTATCCTGAGTGAACTGCTCTTCAATGAAAACATCAGAGATCAGATCAAAAAATATAAACGCCACTTTTTACGTGTAAGTCTCTGCAACTTCTGATAATGTTTAAACTGACAAGAAAAAAAAGACTGTGAACTATATCATGTGTAATACATCAAATGGAGAATTTTAGATTTATTTGACTAAATTAGTTGACACAGGATATAGCAGCCAATTTGAATTATCATGATTCCAGCCTCCAGTGTGTTTGCACCAGTTTGGTATGTTTGAGGGTTTGCTTTATTTATATTTGAACACACTTCCGTGCCTTCAAAATGGCACTGTTCTCTGGTGCAATAAGCTTTACTGGCACAGTTTAGGGAACAATCTGTAATGCAAATTGGTTCAATTTTTGGTTACCAGTATATTAAAATGAGGAACCAGTGTGCAATAGACATACCTCAAAAAGTTCAGTGCTCAGAATTACTTGTTCAACCCCCAGTAAAGCAACAAAGGGTGGAAAAACATTGATATCTCTGTGTTTCTTTGCAACAAGTTTATTCATTGTTGGTGCTGTTTGCAGTCATGTTGGTGTGACCTCACTTTGCTGAACTTCAGGAGTGTTTTCTTTGTGTTTGTGATTTGGTTGAATGTGTACATTTTAGAATTGTGTACTAAATTTTCTTCTGATTCGTAATCATTCTCACTTGTTCCATCTCTACAGTTTTGCCATAATGATAAGAAGGCTCAGAAATATCTGCTGGGTGGCTTTGAGTGTGTGGTGAAGCTACACCAGACTCCGCTGCTGCCAAGAGTTCCAATCATTCTAAAGGACTTGTATGATGCTGACTTGTTGGAGGAGGAAGTCATTCTCACATGGGCTGAAAAGGTGTGCACATAAAATTACTGATGACAAATCAGTCTGTTTTAAGTTTTGTTTGGTTTTCCAGAGTTCCTGTATTATTTGTTTACTGTGTTAAATGTGGTTTTAAAGACAGTTTTATCTTTAAGGTGTCCAAGAAATATGTGTCTAAAGAGCTGGCAAAGGAAATCCATGCAAAGGCTGCTCCTTTTGTCAAATGGCTGAAAGAGGCAGAAGAAGAGAGTGAGGGAAGTGAAGAGGAAGAAGAGGAAGATGATGAGAATGTAGAGGTAAACCAGTTCAACCACAAGATATTCTTATTGATTATACAAATACAGATTACACAAGCTTGTCACCGGGCCAACGTAAACACAAATATAAATCTGTCTTTAGTCACCCATGCAGGCTAAAAACTCTTTAATTAAACCTGAACCACACTGAGCACTTTAGATAATTCTTTCCATCCACGCTGACTATTTGGTTCACACTAATTATGAGCCTAGGTGCTCTGCACTGTGTCCATCTTTTCATCTTTTTTTGTTGTTTTTTTTTTTTTTTTCTTTAGCTTAAAACCTAGTCTATGTATCAGTTACCTTGGTCAGATTGTCTTGCCTTTTGGTGATACTCTCCTTCCTGCCCTCTAGGTTGTATATTCTTCTTCTGCCCGTGAGCTAAAAGTGGAGACTGTTCATCCAGGGAAAACTGAGGAGGAGGATGACCTTGACATTGATGCCATTTAGTGAAATAATGCATCATGGGCAGCCAATGCAGATTATCCAGCTTTCTATAATGATAAAAAGATCAAATTAATATCACTAGCCTTATTTTCAGCCCCTCTCTTATTTTCTATATGTTAATGCATTGCTCTTTGACCAGTTTATTCGATCTCTGTTGCTGAGTGAGGCATGATTATAAAATGGCGCTTTTATGTCTTGCTGCTAAGCTATTATGTTTGTTCTTTCTCTGTACTGAAAAAAGTATATTGTGACTTTGATTAATGGGTTTAGCTAAGCTGCATAGTTGGTGGTGATTTGTTTTAATTTCTTTCTTCATTAAATAAAGAATGCTTTTGTGTTTTCTTGAATTTATGTAGTTAGTGTGGGATAGAGATTTTGTGTTTACAATTACAGACTTTGGAAATAAAGTAGCCAAGAGTAAGTGTGAAAGCATGAAAATTATTTTAAAGAAAATCTACTAACCACAGTATTGGTATTTTGGCCAATTTTCTACATTCATTTGTAATTTTTAACCAATAGCACCTTTGGTCAGTTTTTTATTTTTCTTCTTTACAGTTTAGACACCCTGCACCCAAACTAGTCACTGCTCTTGGGTGGCTTATTCAATTCCACAAAGACTGTTTAGTCTTTTAGACTGTTTAGAAGAGCCTCACAAAGGCTCTTCTCTGTCCTAGCACCCAAGTGGTGGAACAAACTTCCTCTGGAGGTTCGAACAGCTGAGTCACTGACTGTCTTCAAAAGACGATTGAAGACCCACCTCTTCACAAAATACTTGTCCTAGCACTTTCTTCCCTGGTTTATAGCTCCTACCACTTTCTTCCCTGGTGTATAGGTGTCCCCCCACCCTCCACACACACACAAAAAAATAAATAAATTTTAGGCTGTTAGTGTTAGTCTTGCAACATACTGAACCTGAGCTAATGTATTCAAAGACAGACTTAAAAGCACTTTTGTACGTTGCTCTGGATAAGGGCGTCTGCCAAATGACCTTAAATGTAAATGTTTAGTTTAAGATTTTAATCTTGTCACAATCTAATATGCAAATTATTTTAGTGAGTTTAAATGAACAAGAAACAGGTTATGTTAAAGCTTCAAATTGAGACTGGGACACTGACCCACTTGTGACAATGGGTAAGAAAGAATTTAATGTAAAAACAATTAGCATTTGTACTTAAAAGCAAAGTTGGGTTCAAGGGCTTGCATGCCAAGGATTTCCCACAATGTCACAGTGATATGCAGTATCTGCACCAAGTGCAGTCAAACCAGCTATTTTTCATTCATTTCCCTCCCCATATATCTACAATATGGATCTATTTCCTTAACAGTTTGTGACTATGGTCATTCCACACTGTTAGTAAACAGTTATAGATATGCTAAGCTAAGGTTAAAACTATACTTGCACTGGCGCTGGGTTTTGCTCTGTTCCCATTTCATTCTACATGCCAAGTTGGTTCCTTCCTAGTATTTTTTTACGCTCCCTGACCTCTCTGTGTCTCCCCAGTCAGATGTGCAATTAATCTGATTGAATTAAAACAGGGAAGAAACTGTCCATGACCAATTTGGAGCTACTCTGTGGTCTGACTGCTGAAGTGTGTGCAGAATGAATGATTCTCTACGATGGTCAGCGCTGACACAGCCAAGTTGTAGACATTATGAATCCTGCATCATGACTTATTTGTCACGCTGGAACTTTGTATAATGAAAACTAGATAACTTGCTGGTTAGTCATGAGACACTCACACAATGCATCACTTAACAATACTATGCTAGACTTTGTGGGGTTTGTTTAGAAGAATCTGCCCCTTTACAAGATCATTAGTGGAGAGCAATGTATGGCCAACACAATACCCAGTTATATGTGGTTATGAAAAATGTATCGTCTGACCACTCAGTTTAAAAAAATTTAGCTGTGCTGTGAAGTGACAATAAATTGTTGTGGCCAACAGGTGTCAGTATTTATTAATGAGATAGATATGATAGATATATGTATGATGGATATATATATAAAAAAATCTTTAAACCTTTTTGAAAAATTACAGCTGTGCAGATTGTTTTGCATGTTTAATGTGATATAGAAACCAACAGAAGTTATGTGCAAAGCAAATAAAAACGTTTTAGCATGAAAGGCTTGTAATGCAGCATTATGTGTTTTAGTATACAAACTTAGAAGGTTTTGATTTAAATATTTTATGCCACACTTCCTGGCAAATATAATACAGTTTGTTTAATATCTGAGAGGATCTGTGGAAGGTGAAATGATTCCTCATCTTCAGCTGTTTAACAGATGTCTGCAGGTTTTCTGTCAAAGGAGATTGGTCCTTCGTCTGACTTTATTTATTTATTTATTTATTTATTTATTTATTTATTTATTTGTGAGAAAGTGCTAGTCAGCATACCCAATGACCCAGACATGTGAAGAATAAAAGAGATTGCCATCATACAGGAAGTGAGAAATGCTTGCCAGATGCAGCACTTTCAACATTACCATAAGCCTCTTGGCATTTTTCCTGATGAGTTTTCTTCTTGTCGATTTATCAGTTTTGGAGGAATGTCCTGTTCTTGTTGATGTCACTGTCGTGCCGCATTTTCTCCACTTGTTGCTGATGGCTAATTTTGATGATCTAATACTTTGGAATTCTTTGTACCGCTTCCCTGAGCAACAGGGGCGTCGTAGTTGGGTGAAAAGTGGGACTAAATTACCAGGGCCCCAAGTCGGGGGAGGGCCCCTGAGGAGTGAAATTTTATTTTCCTTTAAATATAATTTTAAGATCACAATAAATGTTGTTAACTA
>JAOTRN010000041.1:12113893-12132856 GCA_028566695.1 Bagroides melapterus | reverse complement strand
GCTTTTTTGTTATACATATAAGAGTTCTTAGATTAGTAGTAAGGTTAGTTGTAGGTAGTTGTGAACCTCGAGCTTACAGGGGCCCACGGCCACTGCTTGTGCATAGGGCCCAGAATTTGGTGCTATGTCCCTGCTGAGCAATACCAGAGTTTGAGATCCTTCATATGGTTTGTAAGCTCTTTATAGACCATGGCTTCTGATGAATGACGATGTCAAGAATATCTTACAGAAACAGCTGATTTTTATTTGTGGTTAATCAGAATTACATCATCGATGCCAGTTGTATGATAATTACTTTTAAACAAGAATGTGATTGGTTAAATCTAAGCAGTTATAAGCCCTATTATACCATATACGCTTCATATATGCGTTTACTGTCACATATCATAAAGACACATATCAGGGCACAGAAAAGCACACCACAGACCTGCAGAAATTAGGACACATTGTGATAAATGTGTGAAATTTTACATTTAACTTGTAGAGATGACTGCTAATAATTCAAATTACGGTTTATATTAGATGGTGTATATTGATTCACTTCAACCTCTTATTAATTAATTATATTAATAAATAATTATTGGTTAGCATGTTTGCTTCACACCTTCAGGGATGAGGGTTCAACCATCCCTCTTCTAGTTTCCTCTTCTAGTCCAAAGCCGTTGTAGGCTGATGAAGGCTTATGTATTTTAAGCAGCATAGAAAATAGCTGAAAATAATGTAAGGTACACCTGAATATTTATTGCACTGATTTAGTTCTACTGCTATTTCTGTAAGACAGTTGTGGTGAAAATCTTCCCACGTCTCCATTTTCACGTCCAACCATGAAAGTCTTAAAACTTTCAAAGAAAAAAGTGGCCGAAGGGTGTCCAGCGAGCACAGAAAACAGAGTTTCCTCATTTCCTGTGGTTCTTCCGAGCGCCGCCTTATTTCCACGCCTGTATTTCCACGAATCCCCCTCCCCTGCTCCAGGATAGAAGAATAGATGCTATTCGCTATAGATGCACACGGTGCTCGCAACCAGCCTTCGGATTGGACTGTCCCCTGCTCTCCTAGCTGATAGAGATGAGCGGGGAGGGATTTGTCAGAATAAGAGTAAGGGGGGAAAAAATAACGCTTTGAGGTCCTGGCTTGGTTGCCATTGGGTGGCCATCTTGGAAGGAAGGAGCTTTAACCAAACGCGACAGGCAGAGGTCGGAGGAATGAAGCTGTCAGAGAGCACCTCATTCCCAGGCTCGTAATACAACGGTTTTACTTAAACTGATCGAAAAGGAAAGTTTTAATGCTTATCTGTAGTTAATTTTTCACAAAGGGACCGTGGTTGGTTAGTCAGGGCCTTGTGGGGTGATTTTTTTTTTTCCTTCAGTACAGCCGGACATCCGAAATATGAATCAGAGAGCCACAGACAGACTGTCCGTCGTGCTGCTAGTAACGTGCTGCTGTTATTTGTGAATTGATTTAAACTAGCTAATGGCTCGACACCGACGTTGGATTACAACAACATTTTCACCTCGGGGACACAGTCTGTAGCCTCGACATTATTCCAGTGTGAAGTTTTTCACAAGTTTGCCCTGGCGGTGCTCTTCATTAGCTCAGTAAAGTAATGGTATAGACAGGGAAGTTTAGACAGGCATTATTTCACGTTACATATCGGTGCGGCAAAATCGTTTGATTAAATTTGTAATCCAGGGTCGATTCAGCGATACGATGTCAACAAAAACAGCACTACCATCCGTTAACGAGCGGAAAACTGAAAATGTAAGTAGCAAGTTTCTTTTTAATAACATTACTCGATGTGTTTCTTGTAATATAGATAGAAACCCAGCCAGCTTGGACATTCACTGTATCTGAAATGGTGCCCTACTCTCCCTTCTTTGCATTTAATTTTTTTATGATTACGACCTGGAACTTTTTGTACACTCACCTATAGCAGAGCATTCAACGAGTTCTTTCATTGTTAACCATTACTCTTTCGGATATCACTAAAAGATAGTACAACTCACCCAAATGGTGCACTAACAATAACATTTTGTCCATAGATAATACTGTGATTTGTTCCTGCTTTGTCACACTGTCGCATTTCGGGTCAGTAATTAAACGGTTTAGTTGTTTTCGACCAGATGGACAGATGGACACTCAGCATGATGATGCATGCATGTGGTCTGCAGCATCAGGGAGCGGACTTTTAATCTACCTAATGTGTGCAGCATATGTTTAAACAAACTCCGTAACCAAGCAATGAGTTCACTGCATCGTTTTTAATATATGTCTCCGTATTTTAGGTGTATAGAGATATTCATTGTCACTTTGACTGATAAGAACTAATGCGCATTGGCGCGAGGTAAGGTAGGGGGGTAGTCAGCTGTCTGCCTGGTGAGTCACGACTAGGAACTGCAGGTGAATGCTTATTGCTGCAGTTTCTCCAGCCATTCATCGCCAGCCTTATACATCCCTTAAAATGTCTCAAAAAAACAGTGTGTCTTATGTCATGTCTGCGTCACAGGCTTATTCGCATAGTGTGTAGGTGGTGGAGTGTGATGTGCAGGTGATTTGATCATCACCGACTGCAGCTTGTCATTGGGATCAAGTTTGCTTTTTCATTGAACCGTAGAGTCATTAAGAACCACTGCATTTTATTATATAGTTCATATATGGCCGTTGCAGTAAATGCCATGCCCTGCACGCTCTAAAATCAAGCGAGTTTCTGATCGTTACTTAATTCCAATATAAATAAATGCAAATGTGTAAAGAACATCAATGTACATGCCACATATATGAAATAAACCTCAGACAATCAATATTAAAATGCCCTCTGGAATCCAGTCCTGAAGGACAACAGCATTGCACACAACATTCGACCTTATGTAACATATTTGAATAAATTCATACACGTAGTGTGTGTGTGTGTGTGTGTGTGTGTGTGTGTGTATAATATAATATAATATAATATAATATAATATAATCTGATAAAAAAAACGGGAATCCCATATCTGTGTGGAGCCTGACACCACAGACATAGATATACATAATAATGGGAGGTGTTGGCCATTGATGCACTGACTCACGCCTGTTACACGGACTTCAGCCCTAATGTAAACCTGTCTGATGAGTATCACCAGAAGTGAGTGTCAGTCAACCCCCGCTCATAAGAGGGACAGCGGTTTGCTTCCGAAGCGCTTGGTTTGGTCTCAGTGACGCATCATCGCAGTATTTTAAGAACCCACATTTTAGTCACTTGTACTAATTAATTTACCTTTTTTAATATTAGTGTGTTAGTTTTGTTTTATCTTCGCATTTTAATTTATTTCTTAGTATTGCTTGTCACTGTTCTGTGACAGCATAAAAAACATCCATTTTCAGGGTCACTAAAAAAGCAGCGCAATGCCGTCATTTTAGATCAGACTGTCACGATAATATAAATCTGCCACAAGAGACAGTCTGTCTGGTTTAGTTCAAACTACCCATAGCATAGGGTCAGCTTTCTGTGGAGACAGTGGTGTTGTGTTAGAATATCACACCAAATTTCGGTTATTTTCTTAACTAATTAGTGAAACCATTTTGTCACTTCAGATATGAATTTTGTTGCCTGTGCCACTACAGATGCAGTGCTTAAGAAAATAGCAGGTTAAAAATCCATATGTGCTACAGTAGGTTGCTTTTGCCTTCTTGAAAATGAAGTAAATGTAAGTAGTACTTGTTTATCTAGGAAACAAATCAGTGTAATTTGCTTTCACATATTCATATATAGTACATAGCATGCTGCACTCCACTAGCTTTGCAGATTGCTGGTGGATATGTACCTTTTTTGTTAAAATCTTACAAGGTCAGAACTAGTTCCTGCTCCATTTCATATTTGGAATTATGTCACTTATCAGACGTTGTACATTTCACAGCAGTTAAAAATCTGTAATGTGGCAAAGACTTTAGGGGTATTTAGGGGGTTTATGCTCATTTTCTTTTGTCAGGTAAAAATGGATAATCTCTAATATCATATAACAAATCTAAAATATATCTGGAAACGTAGCACCAAAGATTTGTGCCGTTGTAAAGCTGACATAAGCTGACCAACTGCACTGTATATATACATTTTTGTTGTTGTTATTGAAATGTCCTCTGTTATATTCCCGATGCCACTGAAGACTGCAATATGCAAATGAACACAATCAAATCACGCGGGTCTTAATAGTGTCTTGCCTTTCAGAATGTTTTCCATAAACCTAAAACCATAATACTATTATACAATATATATATAATTCTAATATATTACACATTTTACATGTACATAATATAAAGTATTGTACATATACAGCAGCTCAGGAGCTACATACCTTTAGAAATTCAACAACACCGGGAAGTTTAGGGAATACTCGAAAGTAATGTGACAAAACCTTATAAACCAGGTAATGAACCTTTCCAGAAGGACACACACTGTGGCAAAAATGCATTTTTCCCCATGTACAGTAAGAAATATTGTTAGAGAGAAAACAGGATAGCAGTTTGAGATTGAAGATGGTAGTGTTTTGACATTTACTGCATTTTAGCATATGCCTTTATCAAGAATGACTTACAAAAACACATCCTCATGTTAGTTCACTGGGTCAAGGACTAAGAATACCATCAACCAAAAAACCCTGTTGTGGTTCACAGGAAAATACACATAACAAGGTGTTGTTTTTCCCCACAAACCTTTTGCGCAGCAGGCTGGAATAAAGGCCTTTCTTTAATCTGACCACAAACATTAGAGCCCAGAATTCACAAAATATTATTGTGAAATGGTGTTTATGGTCATATGGGACAAAAATAAAGCTTTTTAGCACCAAACACTCAGCACACTTTTTCAGAGTTTACCATGGGTACCAATAATTCTGGAGCTGACTGTTAGAATGCATTTCATTTATTCTGTACATATCATTTGCCCTAGTACATAATGTATATACTGTATGTATTTGTTTGTATTTATATATGTGAGATGATATGAACCTTGTTGGATATTTTAAAACCAAACATCATGATGATAATTTGCTATTTCTCTTTCACAGCACACATCTAATGGCCACGGCCGTATGGAGGGGGCCTCTCGGTCTGTAAGGTCAGGTGGCCGAAACCGTAGTTCAGGCAATTCAGGCTCCGAAGACCAGAATCCTCATATTGGGAATTACCGGCTCCTGAAAACCATTGGAAAAGGCAACTTTGCAAAGGTTAAACTGGGTCGTCACATCCTCACTGGCAGAGAGGTGAGTGGTTAGCAGTGTCCTTCCTGTTGTACAGCTTTTTACTTCTACTGGAATGTACATGCAGATTTTAGTTACACCCTAAAATACTACGTTACAACAGAGACAAAGAGGAGACGTAGATTTTAAGAGAGAGAAATAATAATATTAAAAAAATGCTAAACTTAAGCTAGAATAAGTGCGACTCCATACTACTAATGCAAATACTGTTGTAAGAAAATGGTTAATCTTTTTTTTTTCCACAGGTGGCAGTAAAAATTATTGACAGGACCCAACTGAATCCAACAAGCCTTCAAAAGGTGAGCTATATTTTAGGTTAAAGTGTAGATTTTGTTTTAGGTATAAGTGTGGCTTAGTTTTATTAACTTATTAACTTATAGCTTATTTATTATCTATATAAAATGGACATTTGGAGAAATTGCTTATTTGGTCTTTGATATTTTAGGCATTGAATCACTAGGATTGTATCCTTATTCTCAAGGAAATGATGTCATCCATGTCAGGAAGGGAGGTCACTGTGGACTCGGAAAACGTTGTTTAAGTCTGTGGGAAATGATGTCCATAGGGCTTTGATTTGGAACAGATCAGAGTTGGTTTAATCATTTATTTATAAAATCATGTCAAAAAAAGCACTAGTTTATTGTACTGGTGTTCACTGAACTAAGTAGTAAAGAAATTGTGTAGAAAGGGCTACTTAATGCCTTTTATTATAGTCTTGGAATAATTAATAAAATGGAGCCCTGGTTATGGTCATTTGAGTAATGCCCCGAAAAACAAAATTATACTCCTGACACTGATCTGGGAACTGGTAACAAGTACAAGCAGATTTTCCTTTTTTTAGTGCCACACATTGACATAATCCCCATCTCATAATCATATCTCACACGTGTCTCATATGTTTGCTTCGTTGACATAGTTTATCTAAACAATCTGAAGAAAATCTGCATTATGCTTGTTGTCTGTTGGTCTGCACTGGTGCAGTTGGGGGAGGGGAGGTGTTCTGGAGCAATGGCAGATGGACAAATAGGTGGCAGATAGGAGTGATGTGAGACTGAGGCCAGCAGGAAGATTTTTCAACAGGAGATAAGGAGAGCCACAGAAGGGCCAGTGTTGTGGGCGGTGAGAGATTCAGAAGAGGCCCATGAGCATAGATGAAACAAAAAAAACTAGCTGGAGAGAAATAGAGTAGAAACCACTCTCATGTTTTCCTTTTCTCCGACACATGCATTCAGAGACCCTGTCTCTATTATTAGCTGGGCACAAAAGCGCACTGCAGTTACCATTAGATTTTCCACAACACCACTGTTTTGGATTCTGCGTATATTCTGCGTCTCTTGCCTTCTGGTACTGAGCCAAAAGGGAAAAGCTCTGACTCGTATATATGTAGCACTAAACAACACATAGAGAAATCATCAAACTATCCCTGCATCCCTAATTTAAAAAAAAAATGCTCAGATTTTCTCTGATGTATTGCCAGTGCACCTCTTCTGTAATCCTCCTGCCTCTTTTATATCTCTGCTTTACCCTGCATCCCCCCCATTCCCCTACTTGTATTACTGTAGCAGTGACCTTGCTTTCGAGAGTTATTTATCCAAAGCTCACATTTGTCTGTGTGAATGTGTGAGAATTTCGTTGTCACTAAACCGTTGTGTAATTGTGTGTGGGTGTACATGTTGCACTTGTCCCCTGACTGAAGTGAGTTGTCGTGCCGCAGTGTTCTTTAGCGATCACGTAGGTGTTAAGATTTTTCGATCAGGGAGAGAAATAGGGGCAAGTGGAGAAAGATGGATTGACAGACATGGCATTCAGATTATATCTAAATGTTTTTCAGAGTGCCAGAAAACTTGTATTGTAAAACTAGCCTTCCCCCCTTCCCTCGATGAACACAGTGACCTTATTGCCTTTTCCACCAAATTCTTCCCTTCCCTGCTCTACCTTCTGTTTTTAACAGCCACTCCTGTAGTCCGATGGATTCACATTTAATTTTATATTTATATGTATTTATTTGGTATACATCAGGTTGGATCAGTGGTGTTCATTAGACTAAATGCTAATGTGAGATATATATTAAACAGGCAGATTAACTTTTTAGTATTCTATCTTTTCCATATTAAACATAAATATACTTGCTCTATGATTTGTGTAATATTACTACTGCTACTACTAATAATAATAATCATAATAATAATAAAAAAAAAAACCTGCTTTAGACTGTAGTGTCTACCTCCTTTTTTCATGTACACATAGTAAATTGTCATGAATTTTGCCATCCTTCTTCTTATTTGGTGATATAACTTTTGTAATTTTTTTTTTAACTGCAGGAAAACCATATATTTTCATACTTTCCCAAAACAAACATTTCTGTGTCATTTTCTTTTTCTGATTGAATTGTATTTACTAGTAAAAATGGCTTGCTAGTCCATGCTGAGATGAGATTTGTTTGTTCTGAGATTAGGGAACAGTGCACTACTGCTTGTACTAGAAAGGCAGCATGTGTGAACAGTGTTAGAAGTGTCTCTTAACACTTGCTCAGTGTCTTTAACACTCTCTCAAGCTAAAGGTGGTGAAGGGATGTCTGTGGGTTGTGTCCTTTCCTGAATTTGCTGCTCAATACCATGTCCTTTTTCTGTCCATCAGCTCTTCAGGGAAGTTAGAATAATGAAGATTTTAAACCACCCAAATATTGGTAAGTTTAAAAGGATCATTATTTTGGCAGTAAATGGTTTGTGCGTTTCCCCCCCCCTACTTTTGTCTCCCTTATATTACCATGCCATTCAGGGTTAGGATCCTCTGGTTAATCCTCTGCATTTCTTCTGATTTGCACACAAGACAAGGAGTCGGTAGAGCAGACGTATCCTCATGTGTACACAGAAAGACGCTTTGTCAGTGTAGACTGACTGATTTAAATGCTTATTTCTCTGAAGTCCTGAATCTGTGTGAGTGTCTGCAACATGTTGCCTGGGAGACTTTTCTTTAGTGCTGCTGTCTCTATTGCAGAGTGTAACGGGCAGAATGATGGAAGTACAATGGAGCACTTGTCTAACCATTTATAAAATTGCAAAACTCTGCTACATACTTAATGGTGTTAAACAAAATGAATGCACAAATTGTCCAGGCGCAGAGTACTGGCACATTCTTCCAAGTACAATCCATATTGTGATACAAGAGTTATCTGTAGTTTTTACTAAAAAGATTAAAATAACATTAAACAAGGAATCGTTTTCATATCGGTGACATCACAATATACAACACAATTGTATCACAATACAGAAATTTTAATGCTAATTAGGGACAAGGTGAATTTATTGTTTGACATATTAGGTTGTAAATATTTTGCCATTTTGGTTCACGTGGTTCAGCTCTATTCTATAACTCGCCTAAAAACAGATGTAGACTGCATAGTTTTGTGCTCAATAAAACAAAGGAAACAAAGCATCGCCAAACGAAATAGTGCAACCTCATATGCATACTCCAGTACAGGCCAACCACAGCATAACCTGTGGATTGGAAGCAAATGAAAATAATAATAAATATTTGGTTGTGTATATTGAAAATATTCTTTATACAGATGTCAGAACTAATGTACATACATGTACATTTTTGTAAAATTGTTTTGTTAAGAATGATAAGAGCAATGATAGTTTCACCTGCTTAAGGATATTTGAATTGTTAAACTTTTTTCTTTTTAATTTTTTATGACAATTGCACATCAGTAGAAATTCAACACAAAGCTGTAAAGGTGAAATGTGGAAGTTTATTTTATTTAAAATTTTCATGAAAACATATGAGGTATAAAATAAAACAAAGAAAGTATAATAATATCTATCTGAATTTTTTTTGTTAAAGTTTCAAACTGGAAGCAACAGATGACTTTGATTTTTATTTAATTATATGTCTTAAATCCTTCACTTACAGATGGAAACTCCCGTTCGCATTTCAGTCTAATTAACTTTTGTGAAAAACAAACTATTGTTCACCCTTTAAAAGTTCTCCAATTCAACCTTTTAAAAGTTTCCACTGAAATTAGGAGAACAAAATCTCCCAGTTTGAAACATTGATTATTCAATTATACTTCAGATACTGTTTTATCATTTTCAGGGTCACATTGTCAGATTAAACATTGGAAGATTATTCACTTCGAAGGAGTACCATTTACATTCTGATTACTCTTGTGTCTCCTTCTCCCTTACAGTAAAGCTGTTTGAGGTGATTGAGACAGAGAGGAATCTTTATCTTGTGATGGAATATGCCAGTGGAGGTGAGCATATGTACATCCGTTTGGTTTCGCAGACATTTATTTATTTATTTATTTATTTTTGTGGTATTGTTTTAGATTTGTCTTGATCTCATTGCTTTTGTTTGTTTTGTGTGCAGGTGAAGTGTTTGACTACCTTGTTACTCATGGCAGAATGAAGGAGAAAGAGGCCAGGGCTAAATTTAGACAGGTGTAGTGTTCTTAACATCTGTTTTACACTCACATTCTCACATACAGTCTGATCACAGAGTGGAGACTTGACTCAACCTTTTTAAGGTAGATTTTAAGGAAGTAATGAGGGCTATATAAACTCTCTTATCCCACACACATGCTATACATTGTCTGGTGGAATATTAATATTAAAAACTTTCTATCCAAGAAAACTCTAAACACAGCAACATGGCTGTTCCAGTTCAACGTCTGAATTTGTGGATATGGTTTATATATAATATTTAAAAGCATTTGGATTTTGAGTGTGGTTGCATCTGCAGATTTAAGATAAAGAATGGTAAATAAAATCTAATAGAAGCCACATTGATACTGGTAAATACAGGTCAAGTAATTTTCTTTACTGGAATGAAACATTAGCGAGTTTGTGAAAGCAGAGTATCCCTCCCTTCTGTGCTGCTCCGAGGACAGTTTTCAGCTTAGTTACAGTCCTTCCTGCATGTGAGGACAAGAAAGTAAGATGTAACAGACAATAAATGGAAATCCATTAAAATAGCAATATGTCTAGAATTTAAGTCTGCTTAATGAAACCATATTTTGTTCTTCTCAGATTGTATCAGCTGTGCAGTACTGTCACCAGAAACACATTGTTCACAGAGACTTGAAGGTAAGCGTGCGTTCATGTGTATGCTTTTGTGGCTGAGGGTGGATATGCTCATATTTATGGCGCAGGTATTTTTACACTGCATGTGAGAAAGCACAACATGTTCTATGGAGAGCTCACTCATTATCTAGATTGGCCATGCTGTCATCCTTCCTTTACTTCAGTCTACCATGAATAATCCATGTGAACAATAAGAGGGTTTTGACTACATGTATGGATCTATGTAATGAAAGAAGGAGATAAGAAAAGCTGGTCCTAGAGTAAATGAATGGTCTGGTGGTTAATAGTAATATGAATGATTTGTCATATGTTTACTTGAGGAGCAGATGATTGTAGTAGATCATGTTTTTTTTTTGCAGTAGATCATGCAGTGTTTTTATTTTTAAACTTCACTTCACTACACTTCAAATCTAAGACATTTGTATGCATCTCGGAGCCTGCTGATGCCTGTTTGTTCTTGTTTAAGTTGGTAAATTCAGAACAGGATTTTTTAAATTCAGTTTTATCCTCAGTTTGTACTACTTGACAAATTTTTAAAAATCTGAAATTATTTTTTGTATTAAATTTGCTTGTTTATGTGACTGAAAATTGAAGTATTACACTGTATCATGGTGAAAAAAATGTTGAAACAAAAAAACGACTTGCCTGTGGAATTGTTGTAATTTGTGGATTTATAACGTAAAGTTAACATTTTGAGATATGCACGTTGAAGTTCAGCCAGATGTAGTATGTTCAGCCTCTACCTTTTTTTGTTTTTCTTTTTCTTTAAAACATAGACAGTAATGTGTACAACATTTTCTGTTTTGTTTTTATACATTGTTTGTGCCCAGCTTTAGGTATACACTGACAGTATGCTTTTAGCTTTAATTATTACCGTTAATCAATGTGTTGGATTTTTTTTTCTAAATGTTCATCTCTGTGACATTTGTGATTGAGGAGACTTTTTATATTTCATCTTCTCTATATCTGTTGTGCTCTGATAGGCTGAGAACTTGCTGTTGGATGCTGATATGAACATAAAGATAGCAGATTTTGGCTTCAGCAACCAGTTTACTGTGGGGAATAAGTTAGACACGTTCTGTGGCAGTCCACCATACGCTGCTCCTGAGCTCTTTCAGGGCAAGAAATATGATGGGCCTGAGGTGGATGTCTGGAGTCTGGGGGTCATACTGTACACTCTGGTTAGCGGATCACTTCCTTTTGATGGCCAGAACCTCAAGGTCTGATTTCCAGTATACAGTTCTTTTTAGATTTTGACATTTCTTGTTGAATAGATCATTTGCAATTTTTTTTTGCGCATGTTTTTTTGTGTGATGTATGCAGGAGCTACGTGAACGTGTGTTAAGGGGTAAATATCGAATTCCCTTCTACATGTCTACAGACTGCGAGAATCTCCTCAAACGGTTCCTCGTCTTGAACCCTGCAAAGAGAGGAACATTGGAGGTTGGTTGGTATCTCTGGCATCCTTTTTTAACCTCAACCTAGTCCCTTTCCCATAGAACAATGGATAATGCTGCTGCAGGTTGCGGTATGTACATACCCTGTAGCTTCTGTGAGTGTGAAGAATAGTGAGGGAGAGCACAAAAAGCTTGGTCTGCAGCTTACCGTTTCCTAGTTGCAAGACATAAAATATTCCATTATTCTCTTTCATACTCTTCTGGCGTAATCACAGTCCTACAGTGTATTTCAACAATGACTATGTCAATATTTGCCAACCATTATTTATACATTGGTGCTCTTTCATATTTAAGAACAGAAGAGACCGTTTGAAAGCGCTGTTTGTTTTTATTGTGAGCCCTCTGCTGCCCGTCAGATGAATTGCAATGATGATGAAAACAAGCCTTCTCCTGGGATTTCCTCTTGAAACTTTTTTTATATTTAAAAAAAAAAAAAAACAAGAACATGTTGAAACTGCCAATTTGTTTTCTTATATTATCAATGTAATTATAGTTCCAGGAACAACTAAAATCACAAACTGCACCTTTAAGTTGCACCCAATGTGTAATTCTGTTCTAGCAAATCATGAAGGATCGTTGGATCAACTCCGGTTCAGAAGAGGATGAGCTCAAACCCTACATTGAACCAGAGGCTGACATCTGTGATGTGAAGAGAATAGGTATGCAGCAAAATTGGCCACCAGTTTGCTATTGTCTGTGAAGGTCACAGCCTTTGCCGAATGACAGATCTGAATACAGAACCACACGCAAACAGACGTGTTTCCCCTCCTTTTCCTCAACCAAGACTTTCCTCTTGATGCATGTATACTCATTGACTGATTGATGTTAGGGAAGTGACAGACTGAAGTAGACTGATGATTAAAAGCCAATCCACTGTGGGAAGCCAAGTTCATATTAATTTCGAAGAAGACGCCTGTAGCTAGTACATGAGATTCTACAATGCTGGCATGATTATAAACATTATATTGATTTTTCTCTGCAAAGCAATAGCCATCTTTACAAATGCAAAATATTCATCACCTATAAATTACCTGGAAATAAATCTCAGGCATACATATTCCATATGCCTCAAGCACTGTAAACATCTTCATCTTACATCATCTTAATCTGATCGTGTTTCAGAATGAACCGCCTTATGCCTGAAGCATACATTTTAATATGAACTCTTTATTCTGTCACTGACTTGTCACATTTCTCTTTGACTTATGCAGATGTTATGGTTGGTATGGGCTACACCAGGGAGGAGATACAAGAATCTTTGTCCAAGATGAAATATGATGATATTACAGCCACCTACTTACTGCTAGGCCGGAAGCTCAATGAGGTGAGGACCTCTACCACTAAAACCATTGGAAAATTTCCTCATTGGAAATTTCAATACATTCTGTGGAAATTTCCACAGAAATTTATGCATACCCACAACAGGTCAAAGAGTCCATAACAAGTACAGACTTTCTGTGGGTATTTTTTTGCAGGAAGGAAATGACTCCACCACCAGCAACAATCTCTCTGTGGTGAAAAACAGGCCTGCTAGTGAGATGAATGGCCAGTCACCAGCTCACCAGAAAGTCCAGAGAACTGTCTCGTCCAATCAAAAAACTAGACGCTACAGTGACCAAGGTGGTAACCAAATTGACTGTTTTAATTCACCTTCATTCAAATAGAAATTCCACATTACTGTTTAAATGTTTGAATGACACAGTTTACAAAATAATACCGTTTACAAATTGTTATTCTAAAGCCTAAGTTTTACTTATATAATGTAAATTGAAGATACAGAATTAAAAAGTTATGGTCTCTCTTTTCCTTCTGCCTCTCACTCTGCCTCTCTCTCGCTCTCTCTGTCTGTCTGTCTTCATCAGTGGGCGGTGTAAACACCGGGTTGAGTAACGTTAAGCGGCCCATTCCCAGCACAGCAGACGTTAACACTAAGCAGGATGGAGGAGTTGTAGTCCGTAAGGCTCCATCACAAAGCCCCCCCAGCCCATTACTGGGCAATGCAAATAACCCCAACAAAGCAGACATACCTGATCGCAAGACAGGCAACTCTCTCACTCCTAATGTGAGGGCTTGCTTTAAGTATATTTTTTACTTCATTTTTCAGCAAGAATAATAATTACTATATTACTTATTCTGCACTATATGTGATATGAAAATGTTTGTCATGGTTTTACACAGAATAACTCTGGAGGATCTGGAGGAATGGGTCGGAGAAACACGTATGTGTGCACTGACAGGAACAATACAGATCGCCTCTCTGTTGTTCCCAATGGAAAAGAGAACAGGTACAGTCTGAGTGGACATCTCACTGCAGCCTACATGGCCCACTTAAAAGTGATTTTAAACATTTATATTATAATATTGAACTTATTAGAAACATTAGAAGCGCATACTACTGTTAGACATTCTTTCCATATTAATAACCTAGCCATGAAATACATTTGACAGTTCCATGAAAACATGTTGATAATGGAGGAAAATGATACCTTTATAATTTATCAATCCTGATTCTAATAGGGATTGCGCTTTAATTTTCTTTTAGCCCTTCGTTGGTCTGTAGGAACACTGGATAAATTTCAGGCTCCATAGATTATTGATTGTAATCGATAGAATATATTGAATGATTTTTTTCGTTTGTTTTTTCTCCTCCTTTTTTCTCTCCCCACACACACAAAAAAATGTAACTATGATTACAGCCGTTCAGGATATAACAAAAAAAAAAAAAAGAAAAAAAAAAAGAATGTGGCCTGGGCAGAATCTGAGATTGAGACTCCCGTTGTATTGCTTGTACAGTGATTTGATTTGTTTTCATTGCAAAAGAAATGTGCTAATATTGAAAATGTCAGTGTATCAGTATTGCTTGTGAAGCTTGTATTGGGATATGTCACTTATCTTGGGTTTAGTGCATCATCTTAGACCTGTTTGGTAGTATTTTTATTGCACTTGTAAGTAATTTGATTTGCAGGCAGCAGAATACATAGAAGACTTTGCTGGTTCTACAGGATGTTGCAGACAAAAGAAGAGAGGCAGGAAAATGTCTCTTACCACTCACCATTTTCCTTCCTGTATTTCTACAGTGCGTCTTTGTCTCCTGATCAGCGGAACCCAGGGGCCTCCACTCACAGCATCAGCAATGCTGCTACTTCTGATAAACTGCGATTCCCACGAGGTACCACAAGTCGCAGCACCTTTCATGGGCAGGTGAGGGAACGTCGCACTGCAACGTACAATGGGCCACCAACCTCACCAACACAGCCCCGCAGCCGTGCCAACACCAACAACCTTCTCACAAAGCTCACCTCTAAACTCACACGCAGGTAAACATGCACACAACACACCAAACCTCAAACTCTCCCAGAGACAAAACTTCATATATGTTTAAACCAACATTAGTCCTCACTACTAACACATATAATATACGCATTAATTAAAGAGATGAGAAAAAAGATTAGAAAATGTTTTCTAATTTCTAATTAGTTGTTCAGAATGTTCGATTGCAGGTTTTTTAGTTAATTTTCTCATTTTGTCCATCTTTGTAATGTTTCCTCCTTTGTTTTGTCATCTTTTTGTATTGTAGAAACATGTCATTCAGATTTTCCAAAAGGTAGGACTTCAAGTCTGTTGGGGTAATGAACTAAAACGAGCTGGAATACTAACATATAGTGCTTAGTGATTTTTCTTCGATTGCTGTGATTTGCATTCATTTATCTCTGTATTGATTAAGCATGCCTTAAAGCTTTTTCTGCATGCTAATATTACAAAGTAAAATCAGTATCTTGCTATGGATTGCAACTAATCAAGTCTATCTGCTTAACTGGGGCTACCTGGTGGACTTGGCTCATGTCTTCATGGCAGCATAAAGTGTAAAACCCTTTTTTTTTTCCCCCTGCAAACCCATACTCCAATAATGAGTTATAGCATGATCCATCCATGAAATGGTCATGGATCAGTAAAGTTGCAATCATGTGAGCTATCCATTTTTTTTTTTTAAATTAGTAAATGATTAAGAACATTTTTTGCTTTACAGGAATCCCTCTGATAGTCATGATGGGGTCACCTTAAACCTTGAAACATTTAGTGATCATGCAAATGTGCTAAATTATCTGGAGTTAGGACCTGACCCCAATTGGTTAAGTATATCATTGAGCAGGTATTCATAATAAATAAAGTAATTAGTGAGTCTATATTGTGGAAAATTAGAGGAAAAATAGATTACCAGCCATGTAGACATATATACTATATGATTGTGATTGTTTAAGCTTAATTTCATCAGATCACCAAAATTTTGTCACTCATTTCTATGCAAGTATGTTTGACTACTGTCTAAATATAATCAAGAGTGTTATTTTTGCAAATATCGCTAAATGAAACCAGTGAATTCAGATAACAGATCCAACAAAAAGCCACCCCAGCCCATTTTGGTCCTCTGATGTGTGCAGGAAATTTTTAGGTTTTAGATGGTTTTTCTTTGCGAGTGCCATACCGTGAGGTTCACTTACTGTTATTATACTCAACTGTGTCCTGTTTGAGTCAATTACCGAGTCAAGGGCCTGAGTTTCCAAATTACAGATTTGCATGTCAATTTTTGTAAATCCTCTTATCTATGCTATCTATTACACATCTAAGATCGATTATTAGCAATAAATCAGTGGTCTGAGGCTTAAGAAAGAAAGTACCCTGTCTTGTGCTTAGAGTACAGCAGAGGCTGTCTCGGGTTGTTTTTGCCCTCATCTCTTTGTCTTTGTTTGCTCTTTGCATCTATCCCTCATCCATTCGTCTCTTCTCCCTTGCATATGTAGCTTAATTTTTTTTTTAATTGTTTTTTTCTTATATTTATAGGCAATTTAATAAGATATGTTAAACAATTTAGGAATTTTCATTACCATTTCTCCTTCATTTTGTTTGAATTCAGCTTTGTGGGTATTTTTTGATTTGATATTGGATCCACAGATTTAAACTGAATATACTTGTGAATATACTTCACCACTGACAAAATGGGCTCTTTGTTGTTTCTTCTGTCCATTGCAACCTTCCCCTCTTTTCCCCTTCTGTGTGTCTTTTTAACTTCTTTTTTACCCACTCTCCCTCTTCTTCTTCTTTACTGGTTGTCTTTTCTCTCCTTCATTGTATTTGCCTACATTAGGGTCACTTTTGACCCGAACAAGCGGCAGTGTGCTGCTAAATCAGGGACAGGGGCCCCCTCTGTGCCCCCCACCCTGTCAGCCCCCTCCAACCCTGCGCCAAAGACTCTTAGTAAGTCTGTACTCTTTCTTATTCCATCCTTCCACCTGACCCATCTTCCTTCTCATCATCCTTTTGGAAACATGGCTATACAAAGCATCCCTGGCCTCTGTATATTGTTTGCTTACCAGTCTTTTAAAATGCCACAAATATCATTTTATATTTTGTATAGTCTGGAGAAGTGGGAGTTGTAGGAATACACAAATAATAGAGTTAGAATCCACTCAAAAAATGTTGTTTTTAGAGTGATGTGTATTTTCACAGAGGCAGGATGTGTAGAGCATAAATATAGTGTATATACCTTATATGTATGTGTATACATGTGTTACCCTGTTTGCAGTGAAAATGACCTCCACTAGACTAGTATCCAGTATTCTGGGAAGATTTCTACAGGTGTCTATGGAATTTTGCAAAATAGCATTTGTGATGTCAGAACTTCTTTCTCCAAACTGTGCCACAAAGTTGGAAGTATACAGATGTCTAAAATATGCAGTATGCTGTAGGATTAACATTAACACTGCAGATAATGTGACCTAACCTAAACTCTGGAAAACAGCCAAAGGGCAGTATCTCTCCTTCACCAATACTGTTAACAGTATGCATTCCTATGGGTAGCTTTCTCCAGGCATCCACAAAATCCAAATTTGTTCGTCAGAGTGCTAGATAGCGAAGCATGATCAATCACTGTAGAGATCATGTTTCCACTGCTTCAGAGTCCAATAGCAGGGCTTTTGTTTTGTTTTTTTATGCTGCTTTATCTGACACTTGAAATTGTACATAGTGATCTTAGGCTTGGTCCTTGGCTATGGAAACCCAGTTATTGCTTCCAGAGGCAGTACAGCCCACTGTAGTGAGTGATACAACAGAGGAATTTTTATGAGCTTCAGTGCTCAGCAGCACCATGGTTTGTGTGTTCTGCTGCTTTGTGGTGATTGCACTTATAGTTGACTGGGACAGATCTAGCAGGGCAGAAATTTCACAAACTGACTTGTGTTAAAGGTGGGATCCTATGACGGTACCACATTTATATAAAATAATGTAACTGAGCTTTGTTTATTTAAGTGGATTTTTTTTGTACCAGTTAGCAAATCAATAACTAAGAGTGGGGTCACATACTTTTGGCTACATAGTGTACATGTGAATAAGTCTCTCCCAGCATGCCTTTAAATCAGGGACCTGACTATTGTCAGAGGTTTCCACAGCCCTCTGATATATAGCTTCTGTGCATTCGGATCTTGTAATCTGCATCGTTTTTAACTTATTCATTGCAAATTCTATTCTCTCTGTTTCCTTTTCCCCCCTTCTCTAACCAATGCTGACACACTGTGCTCAAATGTGCTGTCCTTTTTTTCCTTTCTTTTTGTTTTCTAATCAAATAACAGAGTCTCAACCGAGTTTGAGAGAAGCGGGAGATTTGAGGGCACAAGGTGAGGTGTTTGAGATATTCTACACCGGTTCATACATGTCTGATCTCTTCCTCAGTTGTGTCTGACCTGACCCATAGTATATTATCACCCCATCATGCTTGTAAGGTCTTTATTGTAGCCATTCTCATTGTGGTTGTGTCTGTTGCACGTGCCGTTTTTTGTGGTGATTATTGTTTATGTGGGCTTTTTTTTGGGGTTTGCATGCAGTTGCAGGTTGCTGTCTAATATACATTTTTAAACGTATTGGGTTTACGTTCCCTTCATTACCAGATGTACAGGCTTGGTAAATGTTTTATTTTAGAATCAGTATATAAACTACAATACATTTTATGTGGGGAGAAACCAAATATTGATTGATAAATTGACTATCACATGGAACTCAGTGAACATTAAATCTTGCGCTCTCTCTCTCTCTCTCGTATATGGAACTATATAAAAAAATGCTTCCTATTCTGTTACATAATTTAAGATTATCTTTACAAAGTGGTGTGAGACACACTTTTCTAATGTTTTACTAGCT
>JAOTRN010000041.1:12100750-12113793 GCA_028566695.1 Bagroides melapterus | reverse complement strand
CTTCCTATTCTGTTACATAATTTAAGATTATCTTTACAAAGTGGTGTGAGACACACTTTTCTAATGTTTTACTAGCTCATAATGTTTTTGTATTAAAATGTCATCTCAAAATCATTTTACAATATAACCCACCTACCCAAATCACCCCTTTGCTTGATTCTTTCCCACTCATTTCTCTTCACATAGTCCCTTCTTATATTTTTATTTCGTTCTTTCAGTCGCCATGTACCTGGGGATCAGCAAAAAGATGAAGGGAAAGATGGAAAAGACGGGAAACCCCGCTCTCTCCGTTTCACCTGGAGTATGAACACCACCAGCAGCATGGAGCCAGCCGCCATCATGAATGAGATCTGCAAAGTTCTAGACGCCAACAACTGCGACTATGAACAGCGCGAACACTTCCTGCTTCTCTGTGTCCATGGCGATGGACATGCTGACAGCCTTGTCCAGTGGGAGATGGAGGTCTGCAAACTACCCCGCCTCTCACTCAACGGTGTCCGTTTTAAGAGGATATCTGGGACATCCATTGCTTTTAAAAACATTGCTTCCAAAGTTGCCAGTGAGCTCAAGCTATGAATGTCTATCATCTATTCATGTAGGAGAAAAATGAAAGTGTTAAATCCTATATAGAGAAACAAAGCTGTACAATCACAAACGTAGCAGTTTGCAAATGTATGGTTTTTTTTTTTTAACAAACCACTTAACCTATGTATTTCAAATGTATAGACTTTAACATTGCTAAAAGCAATAAATTATGTGCCACAAGTTACTAAACACTGTAAAAGAGAATTGATTTGAATCTTTTGGTTAAGAACGTGCACGTGTAGACACACTCTGTATCCTCTACAGAGGGAACGTTGTCAAGATGTGGCCTAAAAGTGTAAAACCAGAGACACTTTATTTCTCTTCAGGCAGTGTTGCAATGCTATAGATATTTGGTGTTTTGAGCAGCCTGTGTATAAAGGCTATGTAAAACTCTGAAGAGCCAAAATGCTTTTAAATTGCTTGTTATTCTGCACCTCAGTCAAGTTTAAGGTTCTGTGCTTGTACTTGAATGTGATCCAGCTACCCAGTTTGAGTTCACCTTCATTGTGTGAATGCTGCAAGACTGAATTAAACAAGTTTTATTTATTTTATGCCCATTTCCCCCACTTGTAAATAATGCACCTTTTCTTTTAATTACATTGTTGCCATTCTCATACTCAAGAGCTCTAATGTTTTAAAAGGGCTACTTGTTATTGCTTGCAGTTATGGATTATATTAAAACAGCTGTACATGATTGCCAATTGCAGGTTTAATTGTTCTTTCATACCACTCATTACTCAAACTGTCCATTCTTCTAGAAGGTGCATGTTTGAACTGCATTGTAAAAATACATGATTTAGCTCATCTTGGTTAAGGGAAGGTAGACAAGAGCACTAAGCAGGCGAGTAGAGGGGTTTGCTGATCTTATTCCTGTTATGGCATTGTACTTTACATAACCACTTCAACACAGGTAAACAAATGGCCTACTACTACTTAAAGGAAGGATGGTAGAAAGCATTGGTGTTGAGCTTCAATACTGATTTTTTTGGCTAAACTGACTTAAATTGTAATTACCTTTAAATACAATTACAGAGGAAAGTTTGTCTTTATACAACTGAATAGGTCCATTTGTTATGGCTTCTACCATCATTAGCATATTTATTTAAACAAGACAATAGACAGATGAAACTGGCAGAGTGTTTATTCTTGTCACCATATTAAAGGCATCTTAAATATAATATACATTCTTTTATTAACCTCATAGGATTTGATTTGGGGTGGGGATGAAAAAGGGGCATTTTGGAGGAGTGAGGTAGAAGGATGGTTGCTGAATTTACTTCTGAGCAGGTATTAGGTCATCAATGGCCTGGCCTTTCTCTAGTCGCTTCTCCATCTCCACCAGCAGCTTGACTCCATCTACCACCATCTGAACAAGCTCCACTTCAGAGAAGCCCAACCGGTCAGCATTAGAGATATCAAACACACCACCCACTGCAGCAGTGTCCACACCACCTGACACATTGAATTCAGCCATTAGTATTATTGACAGAACCATCAGCCACATATTGACTACCAACACTATAGTGAGGGCAGCACTTTATTGTGCTTTATTATAAAAGTGCTTACTTTCTTTTATGGGCTTAGTAACATTTACCTGTTCCACGCTTTTGAAGGCGTAATCTCTTGAGCACCTCCTCAAACTTGTTGTGCTTGCTCAGATTGGGGAGTTTTACATGAACACCTCCACGCAGACCTGTACCCAGGTTAGAAGGGCAGGTGAGGACGTAGCCCAGGTGCTCGTTCCACATAAATGAATGCCCCTTACTCTTGAACAGCTCCTCAATCTGAGAGGGTACAAGTCAGTAAGCATCAGTTATGTACAGAACAGTTCAGCAGACAAGTTACTCAACTATGAAATAATCCCACTCCTGAGCAGATTACCTTTGTGAGGCCTGTGCAGAAACGATTAAACACTTCCTTCATGTTGCCACCTTTCTGCATGGAGATGACACGCAAGTGATCCTCCTCATTCACCCACACAAGGAATGTTTTGTTGTCATTGTGCCTGGAAAAATATTAAAACAATGGATCCACTTTATCAAATTTCTAAAAAAAAAAAAATTGCCAGGTTAACAAAACAATTGGCTCCAATTAGATCTAGGTTATGTAGTGTATTAGCATTTACTAGTGCTCACAGTGGTCAGGTTCGTTCTTAAAGGGTGTTATTTTAGCATCCATGTAAAGCCATCCTATTTTGAGTCATTAATGCTAAAGCACATTAACACTAAATAACATTAATTATCCAACACTTAGTGAATGTCCAGTAGTATAGGTCCTGCTACTCCGATGTAAATAAACACTAATTTCACTTAAATTTATGTAGTTGCGTTACATGCAAATATATTTGTGGTTTGTGGATAATTCTTCCCATGAACTTAGCTAAAAATTTGCTGAACTGATCAACTTTACATATAGTTGCCAATTTCATTAAAACATTGCATTTTCTTTCACACATGGCCATATACTTCAAAACAAACAGAATTAAATACTAGGTGTGCAAATATGGTTACCTTCACACAAGTAGCAACACCCTTTTAGAAATTCTGTGCTGTGGGTATTGACACTTACCATATTCCCCTGGCATCAGGCCAATCACGGGCCATTCCAGAGGCCAACAGCAAGGGAGATACAGGCTTGTCAAACAAGAAATGGTCATCAATCAGTTGCTGCTGTTCAGCATCAGTCATATTTTTCAGAGCATAGTATTTTCCTTTCAGGTCACCACTCAAAGCACCTAAAGCTGTAAAACAGACAAAACATTTCACATTTGTTATTATCATAGCAATGGATATGCTTACTCTTAAAGAAACAAAAGAGGAGAGATGGGTGGATGCAAGCTTAAAAACAAGAGATTCTATACATTCTGTAGCTTAAACGTCAACAGAATTTTCCAATGCTCATGTTAACTGCTCAAAATGTAATAGTTTAGAATAAAATAATTAGACATTTCAATGTTGGTCCACATCAGGTGGTTAAAGTTGCAATGGTCATTTATAAATCACCTGAGGAAATAAATAAATAAATAAATAAAATAATAATAACGCTCTTAATTGACAAAATCAACATAAATCAGATTCTTGTTCACGCCAGTTTTGTAAAGAAAAGTCTTAACATATCCAGATGATTTTGTGGGCTAAGGCTTTAATGGTGCAATGACAAAACAATATAGCAGTTTATCTCCACTAGGTGGAGCCATTGTCTGCTGTAGAACTATACCTTCCACAGAGAGCTTTTCAATGCCTCTCCTCTCTCCACGACTGCAGTGTGGTGGCAGGCAAAAGCCACGGATGCTCCTGCCTGTTCGCACGCGAGAACTCAGGACATAGTTAGGATCCAGATCATCCCCACCCTTTATATTTAAAGAAAAGAAAAAAAAACCTGAATAAAGCCATACTTCAACTAGCAATATACCATCTACTGCAATGTGTGCATTCATCTTAAATATTTACAAGTCATGACTGTACCTTAAGGTTGTTTGGATTCAGGTCAGTTTTGTGTTTATCACTGGGTTTGTATCCACCATGTCTGTCCTCAATGACAGGGTCCAGCAGCTCCTTAAACACGTCATAGGTCTCCTCATCTCCAGCCACACAGCCCACAGTCATAATGAAGGGGTGACCTAGGATGGAGAGATGGAAAAATCAGCTCCCTATGCAAATAGATGAGGTTTCAATAAAAACAAACGAGTACACAAGGCACGATTACACAAATACGCAAGAAAGATAATTTGTGATTGAAAATCTTTTTCTTGCCAATCTAATTTTAGCTTTTACTGTAAAAGGTTTTAGTCCTGGACACAGATTGTTGTTCTTTTACCAGGATTATCTACACCAGTCTGAATGACTTTGGTGAACCTGTTTGGAGTGGAATGCTCCCAGAGCTTCTTGTACGATTCCCTTGTTATAACTTTTGCCAAATGCTATTCATCCTCAGCAGACAGATTCTTGACAGCAAGAGTGCTTTTTTTTGGATACACAAATACAAAACAAGAACACAATCTACAGAGAGGTCATCTGGGATTCATAAATGTACTATTATAACTCAGGCAAGTTTTACCTGCAATTTACTATTGCTGTTGGAGAGCTGTCAAAGTCTTTACTCTTACTTTTTTGTTTTTCCCCACCCTATTCTGGTATAGACCACCACCAGGTGACATTCACCATCTGAAATTGGTCTGGATATGCCTGGGTATTTGCCCCATACATTTTTCATACTAACATTAAAGCAGTTTGGGTTTTGTAATGCAAGACAGTGGTGTCCAACTCCAGTAGCTTTCCTACTTCAACACACTTCATATAGACCTATGGATATGCTGCTCTATTGGTCTGGGTCGGGGTTGTTGGCAGTCGGGATAAATTTCGGGTTTGTGTTCGGTGCAAAGTCATTTAAGCAGCTTTACCTGGATTATCGACTCCAGTCTGAATCACATCATCCAGCGTGAAGCCACTCGGTGTCTGTTTGCTGCGCAGGCGCTCGTACATGGCAGGGGTGAGCACTTTGGCCATGTGGTTGTTGTGCTTGGTCAGATCAGGATATTCTGCTTCAGACGAGTACTTCATCTTCAGCTGGTTGTGGGTGTTTCCGAAAGGCATGGCGGATCTCCCTGAAGAGCACCGAGGAACGGAGCCAATACAAAAATTTGTCAGTGTTTCCACAAGACAAACCAACAAACCAAATAAAATCGGCTTGGTTTTGTTAAATAATGCCGATAATAATTTAGCTAAATAGAGCACAAACAGAAAGTCAGAAAAGCAGCGAATACACTGACGGCGGATTATTAATTATCAAATGCCAATTAAGGTCAAATTAACATGCACCCTCTATGAGACATTTGACCGCACGCATTAAAAAACGCCCGGGTATTAAAGACTGCATGTGATGTTAAAGCAATCTAAATGTAGCTTGGCCTCGGAAAATTATACATGCAAAAGTATGTCTCCCCATCCGCAACTAAAAAAAACAAACCAATAAAATTGTCTGACTATGCATATGAATGGTATCAGACGCACATGGAAAATTTCACAAAAGTCGCAAAGAATTCGAAGGTGTCTTTAAACGCTGAGAGACACGTCCTCCTTCATCAAAACCAAGTCCTTAAGGTTCTAACGGAAAGATTAATCTCGCTTGGTCTCTTCAATCTGATCTCCGAACTACCTTGTAGTCGTATAATCTAGTTTATGACGTTTTAAATTTCGTTTCTGTTGGAGAAAAAATACATAGTCTCACCTGTGGATTATTACTTAACGAGTTTGACACAAAACTCCCGAAGTTCTCCCGTGTATGAACAAGATCCAAAGTTATCCTACTCTCCGGTGACGGTTTGGGATGGAGTGTTTATTTTATAGTGTTCAAGAGCGGCTCCTATTGGCTAAATTTTGCAGCCCATTCATTGGACTAGGAGAATGTGAGGCTGAGGACACACCATTTACAGTGCAATTGCATTTATAAACCTCCAGAACTCTATAACATATTATTGTATATGTAAAGAATTTGGCTTGCATTACATTCATTTAGATAGTAATGTACAAGTCCTGTGGTTTAAACTATCCCTTTAAGCATGATAAAAGTCTCTATTTGCAAGTATCTGTGTGCCTTGGAGGAGGCACAATTCAGTCATGCATCATATATACATGTATATATATATTTGAATGTTGTATGATTTATGCATAGCAAAAACGACATTATTCTTGTCAGTATGCAAGTGAATTACATTAGCTAACAGAGGAAGGTCAAATAAGCTATGTCGGCTTTCATTGCGTCATCTGTCTGCGACACGTTCCTGGCGAGTCAGAGTTGCTTTACCAACACGTGTGTACACCGGTTTTGCTGACAAACACGATAAAACTCAAAACCAATTTCTGTAAAGGTAAGTGTCTTGTTATAATCGATTGTTACAAGTGCGTACGTAGATAAGAAAACAGCAATATTGTGTAAAGTCCGTCTTTACTAATGTAAACCTGATATTGCAGTTTGCTAGCCTGGCTAGCTAAAATGCTGAATAAATGATGCGCGGAAGCTTTTAGATAGCTGTGGTTGCGAGCTGTGGAAACATGTCCTGCATGTTTTGCACCTGCCTGCGCCACTCGTGATGTAACTGTGACTCCGGCTGGACAGACATCTAAATAAACAAACCAGCAATGATCTCTGTCGCTGTTTTCGTCTTGAAACTTGGTGTTAGTTTAAATCACTCTAGTTAGATGAATCAACCAACCCATAAAGGAAGTGCTACAAATATTAATATTTACACGTCGGATTAATCTAAATGCAGAGGTAATGCTTTCCTTTTTCCAGCAGGTTCTAAAATAGGAAGAATGAAGAATGTATGAAACTACGTTAGATATACGCTTGTTAAAGTATAAACCCCGAAGGTGTAGAAATTTTGTAGTGTTTAGATGCCTAAATATGGACACTCAATAGCTTTAACGCTTCAAAATAACGTGTAGTTTGATAATATTTTCTCGTACATATTTACATTTTTTCTGTAGTCATACACTTACAGGTTGCTCATTCTATCATTGTCTTTGAATGAAGTCTTTAGACGATCTGGATACTTTAACCAGTTGTATATAGATGGAGTATTTTTATTTTTTGTAAAATAATGGATGAATAATAGATTCCTTAAGTAATAAATGTAAATTAAAACTTAGTTTAAAAAAATCTAGTTCCAGTTCTTTAATTTGATTGATTTAACAGCACTGGTACCTTTCACTGTTTGTATCACTTCAGTTATCTGTGTACATCAAAACCATCAATACATTTTCCCTCACAGATGAAATAATAGAACTGTTGTATAAAAGCAATAGCACATGCTGTTATACTGAATATCAGTATAGTTGTGGTTGCCTGGGACTGGGCGGCAGCTGTCCTGATATTTAATACAACAGTATTCTTGCTTATGTGATATTGCCTGTATATATTTTGTTGTTCTTGTTGTTGTTGTTGTTGTTTTCTTGATCTAGTAATAAGCTGATTATTGTCTTTCTGTCCTTGTGGAAGGTTATGTTTACTTATTATGTCAAGTAACTAGAGTAACACTTTTTTGTCCAATATTGCAGTGAATCACAACTGTCCCATGAGTTTTGTGGAGTACTCAGAGCTCATTCAGGAAGGAGATGTGGTCATCATCTTTCTTGGGCATGATTCCATGATGCCCATCAAAGTGGAATCTGGTGCTCAGACACAGACCCGCTATGGAGCCATTCGGCACTCTACTGACTTAATCGGTCGACGGTTTGGTTCAAAAGTAACCTGCAGTAAGGGTGGATGGGTGTATGTTCTGCATCCCACTCCTGAGCTATGGACTGTGAATCTACCTCACCGAACCCAAATCCTTTACACAACAGACATCGCCAACATCACCTTGATGCTGGATCTCAAACCTGGCTCTGTTGTTTGTGAATCAGGTGAGACAGCTGAGGCCAAACAGTCTCTATGGGATATTTTGACCTTTTTCTAAAAAATAAAAGGTCCTCCACAAGGCACTTCTAATTAAGCCAATAGCCCATTCTTTACATTTTATTTATTTAATAAATGTACTTTTTATATGGTCAAGCTAAATCTAAAACCTGATGGGCTTCTAAAATGTCAGTGCTTTTACTGTTTCATATTATCCCATGCAGGGTTAATGTTAAAGTTGTTAAGCTGCTGTAGGAGTTCATTCTGGCTTAGGCCTTCCTTTGGGAGTACTTGGGTATTGCAGTACTCAGAATTTACTAAATATGTTTGTCTACTTTGCTCTGCAGGTTTACTCTGATGAATGTGCTATTTTCAATTCTGGCATTATGCCGGGTGTATGAGCATTATAATGTTGATCCACCTGACCATATTTGTGATACATGTTTATTAACAGTGCCGATCTCTAGATTACTAGTCATTTTAGGCACAATGGCAGTATTGCTTGTTCACATAGTTGGCTTCTGTATGATGTGCTAACTTTACTGAAAGTGACTTTGTGATTGAGCTGAGTAAGGTTGTAGTACTTATCAAGGATTACTTAAGCAGGTTTAGGAATGTTTTCTTTTAGGAGAAAGAGGGTCACCTTGTGAATTTAGCTTATCTGTTTGTGTGCACATTGATTGACGTATCGGATGCAGACTGAAGGTCTAAAGGTCTGATTTAATTTCTAAACCCACTATTGAAATGCCAGTTAAATGACAGCTTACTGTAGCACTGTGTACATGTTAAAATTGATGTTTAGAGGTTCTTATACTCTTGGTATTTTGAAGCTCTAGCCTTTAACTCAGTACAAAACTAATTATTAACGTTTGGTGGTGATGTGGCATGTCTTGAACACTGCAAGCACATTCTTACCGTACCCATAGCTTTTCATTGTCCTATAAGAGGATCTGCATTAGAGTGACACCTTTGCAGTTTCTGTAGTTTGTGCAGTTTATTTGAAAGAGCTTCCATGAAGCAATTATGTTTATATAAAAACAATTTTGTTTTGGTAACAAATTTAAAACAAATGTTTATTGGAAAATGTTATTCCCCTGACTACTTTTCTATTTTTATAATGTTTTGCTTCTCTCTCTCTGTGCTCTGGTCTTTATGTTTATGTGGTGTTTTTCCTTCTCCAGTTATGACTACTTACTCTGTCTGTGTGGAGTTTTCCTTTCTGTTTGCTCATTCACTAAGTGGGAGAAACTTGTAATCTGAATGGATCTATTTAATGGCCTCAGACACACACACACACACACCCTGTCAGTACTCTGCAGCCACCTCTCTTTAGCTGGATTGTTCATCTGTGTGGTATTCTGAATGATTTTTGAATGAGCAATGTTTAACTGGGGGGCAGTGCAGAGTCTCACACACATTGGGTTGTTTTTGTGATTAACTGTATTCAGTACTGACTTCAGTATGTCTGAGTTGTATAACAAAAAAAAATTTGCTCTCTATTGTTTTGCCGTTTGTTGTTCAGAACTTTCTCGTGGTATAAACCTTTTTGTTAGGTTTAAGTATCTTCGGATCTAATTAAAAAAAAAAAAAATTTTTATCTCTTTTTCCATCCCCTTTCCTGATCTATGATCGTGACTTCAGTTGTCCTCTTCCATCTGAATACCACCCTGCGTACTGAACATTGACTGCATTGTTGTTGTAAAACAAAAGCTATGGTGATGTAACACTGTGGACAGGAGGAGTTGGCATGTATAGTTCTCTGCCTTTCTGTGTGTTTGCCTGTAAATATGTGGGTGTACACTTTCATGTGTGTGTGGGTAAGAGAGTAACTTTACTCTTGTCTGCTTTATTCTCTTACTGTAAACTGTATTGCTAAAAGTTTGTTGATACAAATGTCAGTCACACTTTGTATGAGCTTTTTGAACATGCAATTGTAGATTTAGTCCCCATCTGTTGTTGCAGCCTCAGTAGTATTACTGAGGTCAGGTACTGCCTGGTCACTATTGCAGTTCATCCCAAAGTGATCAGGGTCCAGGCCACTCATGTTCTTCCACTAAAAACTTAACAATCTGTAATGGAACAAGTTTGGGCTCTTTAGTTCCAGTTATGAGGAAATGTACAGCATTCAAAGCAATTCTTGACGGTTTTTTGCTTTCAACAATATTTACATGATAAGAAGCACTAAGCTATAGTCAGGTGAATAGTTCACTATTTAAATAGATATGTAACTAACAATCTACAACAGTATCTCCTGTCTTGAAGGTACCAGCTAACTGGCTTACTTTCTTCAGCCTGACACTAGTCAGTGTATATTCCTGTATCATTACTTTAACCTAAAATTAAATGCGATCATTTCATTGAATTTGCCCTGTTTTCTAAATTATTCATGCTGTAAATGTTTTTCCTTTTTTTGATGTTTGAGACAGGCACTGGGAGCGGTTCACTGTCCCACGCCATTCTTCGTACTATCGCGCCCAATGGCCACCTGCACACAGTCGAGTTCCATGCCCAACGAGCAGAAAAAGCTGCACAAGAGTTCAGAGAACACAAAGTGGGCCATCTAGTGACTGTCCGAAACCAGGATGTGTGCAAAGATGGCTTTGGTGTTGTGGGGGTAGCCGATGCTGTATTTCTGGACATCCCGTCACCATGGGAGGCCATCATTCATGCCAAGAAAGCTTTCAAACACAGGGGTAAGTATGTGCGTCTATATGCACTTGTTTTTAAGGGACATGGAGATAAAGGATAATATACTCAATAAGGAATAAATCCTTGGGCCAATATTTTTGTAAATCCTTTGGCCAATATTTTGCAGTTCTGTTCAAGTCTAGCCTGCCTTCTGTCAGAAAAAAGCCGTGTGTCCTACAGTAGGACTGTTTTATATAGCATAAGAACCAGTTGTCTGATTGGTGCTCCTGCTCACCTGTTCCATCTCTGACACACTACATGCATGTGTTGAAGGCTTGTAAAAGACTTGTTAAAGGCTTGATCTGTTGGCTAGATGCCTTGCTATTATTGTCCTCTTACTGAGGAAGTATTAACTGCTAACAGTCGTTTTTTTCTGTGAATCATTTACTCATAAGATTGTATTATTCATGTTGGAATTACACCATTCACCCATGTGTCTGAAGAAAAGACTGAAGCTCACATGCATACAACATATTAAAAAGCACATAATACTATGTTTGGCCCTACTGGTCAGACAAGTACAAGTATACAACAGAGTTGTAAGCTTCCATGTAATTTTATTTTCTTAGTTTATGTAAATAACATTGTTATGGCAACACAACAGAACAGATACCATCTCAGGACGCATCACATCTCTCACGTATATATAAACGCACTACTGCCAGTGCATTGAACGTGGTTTATGGAAGGTCATTCCATTTTAAACTAGCCTATCCCCTTCTTATTTAATAAATGATTGATATGGTTGTATAGGCAACGTTTTGTCTAATGTACAATTAATATTTTATGACCCTGCTCCCTCTTGATTGTTAGTGAATATGGCAAAACTTCTCTGTGCATAAGTGCTCAAGCATGTTATGTTCCTGCCCCAGAGTGGCTTCATGTCCAGCCAACAGGCTTAGACTAGTCAGCTGCTACAGTACACTGTGTGGCATTAATCAAGTCTTCATTACATTTTTGAATTGAGTTGTCTGTTAATTTCTTTTAAGACTAATGTATGCTATAAATGATATGGGAATGGACCGCATTGCTGTCACTTACCTATAAAAAGCGACAAAAGGTTCATTTATCCAAATAAATTAGGAAACTTATTTTTGTATATAAGACACCAGGTTCCAATTTAAAACATTTTAAATTGCCATACATGACCTTAAAAGCAGTTTAATTATGTAGGTTTGTTGTATTTATATCTCTGCTTAGAAGCTTCCATGCAGTTATGTCCATGTAATGTCTCTCTCTCTCTCACACACACACACACACACACTTGCACACATGTACAGGCCCTCAGTGACAAGCTTTTGACCATAAAGGGATAGTTTGTGAAACTGCAGAGAGGTTAGGTTGAGGGAATAGGATTCCTTATTGAGTGAACTCCAATATAAATGCAGGGTGTTGGTCCTATTCAAACAACTTCTGATAATTTCTCTGTTATAACGTCTTATTTAAGAACATTGAACAGTATGTATGGTGTATATATATTGTGCAGTGGTTGATTGATCTTTGTGTAGGCTCAGGTCACATTTCCCAAAAAAAACTGCATGTAATGAGGTGATAGAAGTTAGACTGTTGTCTGTGAACTCCTACAGCAGATTTCTCTCTCTTTCCTTCTCTTTCTGTCTAATACCTGTCATTATTTGGCTGATGGCCTACTCATGTTTAGTGCTTGGAGTGCATAGAGGACTCCCACGCTGCCCTGACTTTCCTCTTTCCGAGGCTGCTGGGCTGCTGTTGCCAGGAAACCATTAGTCTATGTTTATGACTTGGTTGCATGGAATGGCCTTATTTGTCTGTGGAACATTTCAAGCATACTTTGACTCTTTCTCCCTCTCTCTGTCTCTGTCTCTTCAGTTACTTTTATTACTTTAGTACTTTATTTTTTACATTTAAGCTATTTACGGTTTGTTTATCCATATAGTCTAAAGCATTGTCTACATAATCGATTCAGTAACATGTAGACCACTCACACATTCCTTTTGGTAATTTTCTTTGTCCGGGGTACTGTCATATTAGCTCACTACACTGACGATCTTTTTTTAATTTTTATGTGTGCCAAATGCACTTGGTAGATTTAAACAGATAACAACCAAGTTAGAATTTTAACATATAGCAAGAATCTCAGTTCCAGCAAGTACCACTGGGAAAGGGAGACAAATAGGAGAGAAGGAAAATTACCAACCACAAGCTTCACCCCTTTTCTTTCACTCTTTTTACCACCTGCTCCTTGTATTTCTGCTGATTGAGTTTTTTTAAGCATGTGCTATGACAGATGTAACTCATCTGCAGTTTGTTACTATAGACTTGACTACTGTCTATGGCTGTTTCACATGCAATTCTGCTCAGTATTTTGGTTTGGAGAGCAGTTTGTTTGTACACAG
>JAOTRN010000041.1:12056031-12076514 GCA_028566695.1 Bagroides melapterus | reverse complement strand
TCTTCCCACCATCAAAGGGCTTCCCAAACAGGCTGAAAAGAGAGAGAGAGAGAGAGAGAGAGAGAGAGAGAGAGAGATAGAGTGGGTGTGTGTAGGAGAAGAATGAACAGAGGGATATGGAAGGAAAAAACAACAGAGAATGAAACAGAGCAAGCGATGTGGAAAGTCTAGAGTATGCAATATCTGACAATTATGATGGCAATGAAAGTTAAAAAAAAAAAACACAAAAAAATATACTAGACACAAACTATAAAAGCAAACATTAATTCTTGGCCTATAGAAACAAACTCCTGAATTATTGATTCCAAACTTCTTTGCCAAGTTCTGATGTTTCGGGATGATGTGTCAGCTCAGCCTGTTTTCTTACCTCCAGGTCCTCCAACTATAACATGCAACATGTTGACAAGAGCTTCAACCAAACTAGTAGTAATTATTATTATAATTATTGTATTATAATTATTATTATTATTAAACCAGACAGCTCAATATATACCAGCTTACTTTTATGTGGTGGCCTGACTCTGGCCACATCTAATTGCAGCAGTCTGGTCATTACAGGAAAAAAAATCAAATAATTGCTTACCTGAGAATAGCCTTATCATTCAAAGAAACATTTCCCTTAGGAATGTGTTAGTCTACATTGTGATACTGACAGTAGTAGAGCTAGATTACTTACAAGCTCTGCTCCAGAGGGGATATAAAATGAGAAGTAAATGCTCTTAAGAACCAGCAAAGAAAACAGACATGCAAGCCTCGTGCCTGCACTCTCCCATAGACTTTAAGACCGTGGAAAGCATTTTATTGTCAACTGTGAGCCGCTGCTTTTATTTCACAGAGATGCCTGTGACGTCACAGTCACAGGTCACAGACTTTCGCTGTTAAAGCAACAGAAACTGTTTTCACCACAAAGCAGTTTCTGAGCTTCTCTGATTCCATCTCTGAATGGTTCACATTACACTACATATCCTACTGTGTATGTGACAAATAGAATTTCTGGCATTTGTAACCAAAAGTCCTAAATCCACAACAGAGTAAAGTGCTTCAAAAGCTGTAGGAAGCCAAACAGTTGATATTCCGAGTTTAAAATAACATATTAGTTTCACATGGCCCTGAAGTTCTTTCTGAAACATCCACAACTAGCAATGCTAACAGATATGTTATTACTGTTGTGTCCACTGCAATTAAAGTGTCTCTTGCCACTTGGAAAGGAGGAATCATTAACTCTGATTGTATGAAGGTGCTCAATGAAGCAATGAGCACTGGGGAGTCTTTTCTTCCCTAGTGTATAACTGATCAAACTGGAAGATAAGCTGTCCATGGAATATAAAGAATAAATAATATTATGAAACTCTTTACATGTACCCACCAAGACCAAATACCAAAACTGCCATCAATGTATCAGAGACAGTGGAAGAACACTGCATCTAAAGTATCCACTTTATGCCTAGGATTGCACATTTTTATCTAAGAGCATTGCTTAAAGTGAAAAATTATTTCATTCTGACAATCTTACAAGATGATCATTGGGCAATTTTCCTTTTTAAAGGGTGTGATTAAAATCATCATCATATAGGAAAAGTAAATGTGTGCAAATCTCTCTCTCTCTCTCTCTCTCTCTCTCTCTCTCTCTGTGTGTGTGTGTGTGGTGCACTCCAATGGACCAGCATCCCATCCAAAAATCAGGGATATGTCTTGCTGAAATTGATTATAATTGCTGGTCTTGGTTCAAACTGACATCAGCATGTATGGATAGTGTATCTTGAACATTTATTTATGTATGACATGCATGTTAGAAAAGGACTCTAGGGAAAGTAGTCTACTTGTCTTATTTGGTTATATAACCAGATAAAGCCAAATCAATTCATGTGGAACAAAGTTGCTTGTCCCACTGTCATTCACTGCATAAGTGATATGATCCAGGATAAATCACATTGACTTAATAATTCACTCTATGTGGGTCAATACCAATTTCAGCTCAAAAGCCTGTCAAAGAGTATAAAAGACATGTTTAGCTTCATAGTGTACTTTTATGGAGCCTTTACTTTCTTTCTTCATTAAACCTATACATATGGCCTGATGTGACATCATGCATAAAAAATAGCTGCCATTCAATAATAAAACTCTTCCGGCTTTTTCCAATTTTTTAAAAAAGAAATCATTTTAAATGGCAGCATGTGCTTATCACTTTGTGTATAAGCCAGGGGTCAGGAAGGTTGATCCACCTGTCCTAAAGATACAGTTGCATGCTTCTGTAGCAGAGCATGCTTTGATTATACCATGGCATGGGTCTGCTAAAGGTCTCTGATTCCCCATTTAGGATGGGCACATGACATGATGATGTGCTAGCTAGGGCGGGGTAAGACAATCCAAATATCCCAACCTATTATTATTATTATTAATATTAATGTTAGGTGAACACATGTAGGCTGATGAGCATAAGGTCAACACCCGAGATATTTAGTAAGCTCTTTGCTTCTTACATGGTCCGGTAGCTGAGCAGAATATTGCCACTACGTACAGCAACCATTATATGCAACAGACATTATCACCCACATGTGGATTACGACGCAAAAGGCAGAGACTAATCCTACACACATGCCTCAGTGGTTTTACACCGCCCTGCATTTAGCATGCACGTCTGGGCAGAAAAGACAATTGCCAGCTCACCGTCAGACAATGAAACTAGAAAGGCAAATGTCACACCACCTTCAGAGACATGCGGGCTATTTCTCACCTTTTCAACATTCCGAAGACGTTCGCGCACATTTCTGTGGAGGTCCGTTTCCATAAGCTAGACTGAACAAATATCTTGCACTGTACTACTTCTGTATTGCGCCACAGACGCTGCGGCTGGTGAAAACGAGGGAATTTAGGCAGCTGATTCAGACTGAGCTGCATCAGTGCCCCGCCCATCATACGGACGAAACCAGCTCACTGAGCGGGGGGAACCACCAGGTTCTGGTAACTCCAGTAACACACAATACGACTATTAAGGTAACATGAATACATCATCTCCAAAATTTGTGATGTGATGTCAAAATCCCACATACTTAAGTAACACACTGTGTCCTTAAAATGTAAAACACTTTCAGTGAGTCAGTAATACTGCCATTCTTGAACAGAGAGTGGGATAACCTCTTATGTACACCAGCTAGCTCGTACTGCTGTCAGTTAGCACAGCTAGCCAGGAATCATCTTAATGGTTTAAATTGTCACGGTCGATCATTATTTTAAACAAACAAGCGTTCAAAAATGTCCGCTTTGGAAAGGAATGTCTTATAATTTTGCTTTCAAATGTTTCCAGTTCAAAAATACAATAATCACCAGGATGGGAATAAGTTACCTTTGACACCGCAGAACAAAAAACTAAAAACAAGCTAAACCAGACGGGATAGCAATTCAGCATTTAGTCATTTAAAACCCCCCAATTCAGACTAATATCTGACATACTATATGACATCAGTTTTGTTTATATTAGCTACGCACCTGCATAACCAGCGAACAGCCATCGGATACCTGTGTTGTGAACACCACCACAACGTAATTACAGCTCATTACATCCTGTGACCGCTGGGGACACACACACATACACCGGGCTGGTCAACACGACAGCACATTTACTGCGGGGTTTTAACTCATCCAGAGTTTTCAGAAGTCACAATGATGCTTTTAAAAAGTCTCTTAATCTGCTTCATAAACGCAATAACTCTAATATGTTCATTTAGTATCCTTTCAACTTTTCCACTAATTTGATGTCTGGTCAAGAAAGCAACTCTTCAAGTCAAGTCTTCTTTTTCATTGACATCGGTCCTCTCCCTATTTAAAATTGTTGGTAAATAACTATAACATGATTTGAACTTTTAATAATACCTTTCTTCACAATCATCCCATAATTGCTTAATGCAGTGTTTGCAGTGTTAAAATATGTCAAAAATATTTCGGTCAATCGTTTTTTTTTTTTTTTTTTTAAATAACAGGAAGTGGAATGTCATTCTCCATAGAGACGGGAGGAACCGGAAGTGTGAAGTCGAGAATTGCAGAAATTAAGCAAAGACATATTTTAAATTAAATAACTTTGTTACGTATTATCGTAATACTATAATAACACTGTAACTCAGTTTCTTATTTGCACATTCTTCTGTAATTTTATACAGTGAAACCCAAAATGGCATAAAGATTAGTAATGTATTAAAAAAACAAACCTGTTTCAGCTATGTACAGTCTTCTGATGAGTCTCTTATTAAATTAACCTTGTCGGCTTCCATAGACGGGGATTAAAAACTATTGAAAGAATTTGTTGGGCCAGAGGTATTAAATTTTTTCAGTTGGTGGTCACACATTATTACTTTTTCTCATTGTTGTTGAAACTGTTCAAAATGTTTTCCTCTGAACAGTCTGCTTGTACAATTGTTTTTTAAATATGTTCTGAATATTATTATTATTATTATTATTATTATTATTAGTAGTAGTAGTAGTAGTATTAGTATTATTATTAGTATTGATATTATTAATAACAATAATAATAATAATAATAATGATAATAATAATAGTAAAAAGATCGTCTCCACACTACTCAACCAGCAGTCAAATTCTTCAGAAGCTCGGCGCTCATAAATAATATTACAAGAATGTCTTTACATAAATTGCGTAATAAACAGATAGATATACTAGTGTCTTTATTTTGTTTTATTTTTTATATTTTTATATTTATATTTTTTATTTGTATATTGTTTTATTAATTCTTTTTGACTACTCTAAAGGCATTTAGATTCAATATAATGTAGTTTACAAAGTCAAATGACTTTTATTTTAAAAGCAACCCAAAGAAGTATCAACATGTAATACGATAAAGGAAATCCGGCTACGTTTAAGGTGGTACACAAGCGCTGGCTTGGTTGCTACAAATTTGAGAAGGAAGGTAGATTGTTGGTCATGTAATTTGAAATGAATGTCAGAACAGTAGGGTGCTTGTGCTTTAGGTCTCAGAATTTAACTCGTGGTATCCTGACGAGTGTTCAACACCGTACTGACCAAACACCGCCGGAGATAACTGAGGTGTGTAGCTTCCAAGCTAATCACTAATCACCTTGTAGCTGTCACAGACTGCGGGGTTGAACCCCAAATATAAAGTCATCATTTAACACCTTAAGCATTGAACATATTGCACGTTTGTGAGTACTAAAACGCTATTAGCCAGCGGAGCATATCTATTTTGATTTTAATAAACCACACTTTTACAGTCTAAACGGGTTCTGTTTATAAATTTGTCTCACGGGCTGTGAAGTTACAGTTTAAATTATAACATTTCCTAAATATTAATCTATTAATCCATTATTTCATTAATTCCTACTGTCTATTCATGGATCACTTTTACTATTTAAGTGATAACAAACTGATATCTTTTTAGAACAGATTCTGAATAATTTATTTTTCCACGTTCCTTGTGTGTGATTTGTCCTAAATGTCACTTACCAATGAGAAATATCTGCCTTATTTTTAATCAGGGAGGTTTACTGCGTTCCTGTGTGTGTACTGCTGAACACTCTCTCTGAACACTTTAGGCTAATAGTGGGTTCAGCCTCGCTCATTTTCTTATGGCGTGATTCACAGATTTTCTTATATTTAAACAGGGAAACGTACTTTACCTCCTTTTATTTAAATCATTCACAATTCAGAATCCTTCTGTTTATTTTTAAAAATCTCTCTCTTGTGATCTCTCTCTCTCTCTCTCTCTCTCAGTTCATTAAGTTCATCAGTAATTCAGTTCCTGAATTAATGTTTTTTTGTTTGTTTTTTATCTTTTTTTTTTTTTTTTTTTTTTTTTTTATCGTTTTTTATCTAATTTTTTTTTATTAATAAAACCAAATTTATACCAGCAACAAAAACTAAAAATTAATTGATTGGGCCCCCAGACAAACAGTCAAACCTGCGGCCGATCATATACCACATCCCTGAGAACGAGACTCCGCTACAGAGGAAACTCAGACATCTGAGGCAGGACACAGAGGATTGGAACCATGACTTCTGGACGAAGCAAAATATCACATTTAGCAAGGTGACCAAAGACAGTAGTTTTGTTGAATTTCATAATCTAACCACTAGAGAGCAATGTGTCATTGTAAATTGTGTATGTACTTTATATGTGTGGGCAAATGTCTGAACTTTATTATTAATTTAAGTGACGTTTGTCGACTTGTTGGTCTCAGAAATTATTCTGAGGGTAACATAATTTATAATAGCTAACTTATTATATTCATAGGAGAAAGAGGAATACATAGAGTCACAGCTGAAGGCAAAAGGACTGACAGAAAGAGATGAGAATGGTAAGAGGCACTTCATTTTAGCTGATTATGTAATTGCATTAGTACTGGGCAATATGACAAAAAAAAATATACACAATATGTATCACAGTATATAATTTTTATTAACATTCATTTTTGGTGTCTAGTAATTTGCTTCTTTAAAGCTAATTTGTGGTTGCATATAGGAGCAAATTATTGCAAAATAGGAGCCACTTTAATCAGTTGTAGTTTGCCTTCAAGTGATGATTAAATATAACCTAGCATCTTCTAGTTGGAATGAAAGCTTGCAGCCCTTCAAGGCTTCGCAGATAATATTGGTGTTTCCTGAATTATGAGATGCCCATTTGATCTCAGCCAATTGTTTAATGACCACTTATGATATGTTGCACTTAATCGTAAAAAGTGCACAATATGATTATGTTGCACACTTAAATGATGATCCAGTCTATTTTAGTGTTGGGACTGTGACTTGCTGTTATTTATGTTACATTATTAAGCATTGATAGATTTGTTCTGTTTAAGGCATGTTTTTTTTACTATGACATCTTGTTCTACATTGCAGGAAGAAAAAGGAATTTAACTAGTGAGGAAATGGCAACCTTCTACAAACACTTCTTGGACAAAAACTATGAGAAACATGCAGCCTATAACAAGTAAGTATCCTCAGCTCATTACTTGATTTTTTTATTTATTACATTTGTACAAATCATTAGTAACTATCTCAATTATACTGACAGCTTGTGAATAAGATGGACAATTTTATCAACAGTTAACCACTATTACTTGTCCTAATCCTAAACGCTTTATTTTCTAGAGAATGGTACCAAAGGAACTTCACCATTACAACACTGATGGCCAGAGTATCTCTGTATAATTTCTGGAGGACAGTCACTGGTCAAGCAAGGAGTAAAAACAAACCCACAACAATGTCGTAATAAAGATTTGTCAGTCAGTTTACTGTGTCCATGTTGTTCAGTTTAACATCATGAAATTCCACATAGAATTCATTATCGCTGAACACATTGGAAATCTGTTAAAATGTAAATATAAAAATCATTATAATACTCATATGTTATATTCTTTTAACTGCATATAACAAGCTCAGATGCATAAAGTATTGTGAGATACAAAAATACATAACCACTCGTTGTGTTTGTTTTGTCATGACTACACGTAACTGAATTTTATATGACTTGGGTTATTTATAACAAAAATACAACAAATATTCTGATACAAGCTAAAACATGGAAATGCAATGTTAAAACATGACATACATACATACATACATACATGCATGCATACATGCATCTAATCTCATATAGTCAGAGAAGATGACATGAAAATACCAGATTTATACCTCTGTTGATGGGTAGGAACATAACACTGATCCCTAACCTATACAACATTTTCAGTTCCGTTTGATCTGTATAACACTTTTAGCAACGGATATTGTCACAAAGCAGCATTACAGAAATGACAATATTAAAATCTATAATTTAATACCCATTGAGCAAGTCAGAGTGGCAAGGGTTCGACGATACTGGAAAGAAATAAATTTTTACACTCTTCAATATGATTACAATTCAGCCATTTGTATTATTTGATATGTCAATTCAGTTACTCGCACGTCCCACGCTGTTGCGCTTAGTTATAAGTTAAGTTTGTTTTAAATATCATTTTCTATTTTTAAATCTAATAATGCACCCTTACCCCTACAAATTGTGATGGATTTTATCATATAATCAAAATCCATCTTTCTGAGGATACAGGACACCCAACCAAGTGGGTGGTTGAACTTTGTAAATGCAGGTATTATTATTATTATTATTATTATTATTATTATTATTATTATTATTGCTAAGTGAGGTAGGGAGGGTTATTTGGGGTGGCGAGTGAGTGAGTGCGGCTCCTGCAGCAGGAGCTCAGAGGAGTGGAGCTATTCTCTCCAGAGCGGCGCGGCGGAAAGCTCGGCGCACACAGTGTACCTTCACCGCCTCACCGAATGGGCTGCTCATTCAGAGCCCCAACAGCCAGCTCTCCTTTTTGAAAGAAAAAAAAAAACAAACGAACGTGAAACATTACTGAGTAAACATTTCGACGCGACTTGATGTTCTGCAGAACCGTAAGTGCTGTTTATTCTTCTGGCTCGATACCTTAGTAAGATTAGTGTTTCTGTCTACTTTATAACAGCAGCCTAACCCACTAAATAATCTAACTGGGAGTGCCAGCCTCTCATGTCAAATACGACTATTAGCTAGCAAGCTAAAGTGTATACTAGTCCACAATCTGGATTTGCACGTCCTCAGTAAATGTGGACACTGGAACTGATTAATCAGACTAATTAATAACATTCATTAGCTTTGGTTAGAAATGAAGTGAACAGAGCTGGTAGCGGCTCTAACTGGCTAAGGGGGGAAGCTGCGAGTTTTAGCTAGCTAGCTTTTAGCCGCAAACCTATTTTGTGGATGTCACGGAGTGCAGTTCCTTACTCACCAATATGATTGAACAGAAATGGTTTCAAATGAAATTTAGAAAATATGAATGTAATAAAACTGTTTCAGGAAGTCATTGAACTAGCCAGTGAACTTGCTAAACTCGTTCTTAGCTGGGGTTAGCTAAACATCAGGAAATATTGTGAAACCTAGCTCCTTACTGAAAGTTGGGACGTTGCTTTGATGTAACTATAGCTACTATTTATGGAAATATCCAAGACTTATTTAGTACATGTATATCTGTCCTAACGCTTTATAAAGCATCTGCCTTATATTTTTTTTTATGATGTATGTTTGCTATTTAAGTGTCACGTAGATATTCCAGTATAGTTGTCTTGAATTAATTTTAAGGGCCAGATGTTTCGTTCTGCTGGAGTGTATTTGTTCTGTAATTATATATTGGTAAGATGTGCTTCGTCGGTCTGTGACATAGCAAAGCCTTGTTAGTTTTTCATTAGTATTCATGCTAAGGCCTTGATCGTTTGACATAGCTTGGTCTGCTGTCCCTGAAAGCATGTTTTGTGTGTTTTGGGTAGGAAGATGCAGCCTTGTGTCTCACATGAACCTTTTACAACAGTGGCCTTTAAAGGAGAAAAGTAGTTTGAGGGAATCTATTACATGACCTTGCACAAGATATTGTGTCTATGTATATAGAACTTCTAGTTATTATGACACAATAGAAATTATGGCACGAGGAACACATTACGCTGAAATGTTGGTTGCCAGTATGTTGTAACGGTTAGTGTTTATGCCAAAGAAAGCAAAAGTGTTCAGTATGCTTTTGTTACAGGTCTTAAGGACATCATTCTGATGAGACATTTAGTTTTTCCTGCATTCTGTGTGTGTTTCACTTCTTATTTTTCAGACAGAATTAGGAGAAATCTGCACCTTTCAAATACTTCTGCTTTTCCAACCTAAGAAGGGCTTGATGAGTACTGATTTCCATAAGAAAGATGTATTTATTGGCCTTTAAACTGAATGACTCAACTTTTCATTCTAAACAGAGTGAAATCGATATTTTTGATTCTGTTTGGTTTAGTTTTACACTACGCTTTATTTAACAGACGAAAATAGGAAGGCTCCATTAGAAGCCCAATAGAGCTGCAAACTGTTTGGTTCAGAAATACAGTGACAGAATGAAGAAATAAAACACAAATATCACTTGAACATGAAGAACACCAGAGATGGTGCTCATTAACTGACCTGATAATTTATATAAAGAAATAGATGAAATCATTTTTCCGTATGTTTTCTTTTTGTTTGCTGGTCTCTTCATGACCCTGTTCAGCAGCTCACATCTCCAAAAACAACCTGCACACATCCAAACATGTGACATGTTTGATTACTTTTCTATTGATTGAAACCGGACTGAAACTACCTCGCTCAAATGGTGATGAACAAGGTGTTCAAATCCTCACTGGAGTATGATGGCTTTGTTCACATGTTCCTAAATGAACCACACTAAAGAGGAAAATGCATCAGGGATTGATTTAGCAACCTAAATATAGAATTAGCAGAGTAGCTGGTCATTCCAGACTTAATGAGGATTGAACTACCTGGTCTATAGAATGAGTGCAACAATCTCAATTTTTCTAAATACATAGCCACATGGACAGTCATGGCAGTGATAAATGCTGAGGAAGTGAGGATGAAAAAGATTTGAGACAAGGGAGACAGAAAACCTAGAGGCAAAGATGGCTGAATGCTGCTCTGAACAGTAATGAATAAAAATGTCAGCATGTCCTCTGCTGTTGCTGCCATATACTGTCGTCCTGTGATTTGGCACATGGTCTTTCTCTTTGTTCCGATGTGATGTTGCTGTCTTCACTTTGTCCCTAACAGAGAACATTTGCACTGAGTTATTGTCACTATTAGCATTAGTGTGTTGTACCCTCCTCCCGATGAGTTCATGCATTTCCTGTTGAACAGAATAGTGAGTCATACTGCAGCTCGATCAGATTAACACATCAGCAATGACTAACCAGCCTTGTACAAGTGTCATTCCTATTTAATTTGCTCTCTCTCTACCTTTCTCTAAGGTTATAATAATCTGATAAATTTTAGTTGCATAATGGCCAAACTGTGTAATATGAAAAGAGAAGTTAGAGCATAATGTGTATATAAGAGAATATGTAAAGAAGAGTTAGTGCATAAATGAAACGATTGACGATTACGTCAAAAGCTTGGAGCAAAAGCGCTGTGCAGTGAATATCTGTGCTGCAGATTGTCAGTTCTCTCTCCTCTTCTCCTGTCTGGCACCATGTTGGGTCTTTAAGACAGGACTGATTTAGATCTGTTATTAGGATTTGCAAAGGAAATTCAGATATTAACTAATATGGAGTGATTACTATGCCAGACATATTTAATTAAGCCTTTCCTAACTTTATTCAAAGCTGTGTGTTTCATTTATCCCCCACATTAACATGAGAGAGAAGGTGGAGCCTGAAAACACTGAACTAAACACAAAATGTCTTCTGAGTAAAAGCAAATGTACTCGATTGATTATTTTTTTTATGGCTTTGCGATATTCAGATAAATGGATTTGACCTGCTTTTTATTAACACATAGTATGTTTTTTAATGTAGCACTATATTTAAGCTTTTAGGTAAAGGGAAGCTCTTGGAGATTGTGAACAAAATGCGAATTTACACTTCAAACAGTTTTAATGAAACTGCTGTCCTTAGCTTGCACTTTGTCTTTACACCTTCCTATGTATGATTTGCTCTAATCAAAAAGGAGGATTATTGATGTTTTTGTCAGTCCTAATATTGGATAAGATAGAGCCAGTGTATTAATTTGCATTAATAACCAAATTTGAATTAACAAATAATTTGAATTAATTAACAACTGTGATATTTAGTGCATATCAAAAGCTTCATTAGCAAAAATAAATATGTCTGTCTTTCCTTTAATTATGTTACCTGCATTATGCGAATGCTTTCAGACTTGAGCACAGTCGTACAAGGTTGTTTGTGTTGTTTTCTGGTTGCATCATTCCCTGAGGATGTATGCAAGAGAGTGAAGCACAAGAGAGTTCATTAGTGTGCTGTCTCCCAGCATGCTATGGTGCTTCCTTCCTGGTGGCTGTCACATGTTGGGCTACCAGCCTTTCCCTGTCACATGAAAAGTGAGTTGCTAGTCACCACTTCCTATTTCTCCTTATGCTGGATGATGCCAGAGCAATCATGGCTCTTTTCTTCACTACTTAGTAGAGAGCAATCAGGTTACTTTTGTTCTCTTTATACAGTATATATATCTGTATTTTGACATGTATAAGGAACTGTGATGCTGTGAATGTAATGAACTGAGATTCATTGTCGATTTTTTTAAAATACTGTAAGTAGGTGTTTTATGTCTCAGGTTTATTCTGCTTGCATGGTTTACTTTCAGCATTCCTGTGTTTGCTTTCACATTTCTAAATCCCCGGCCAGATCAAACTTGCCTTTCTTCGTGTCTTGGGTGAGCTTTCTTGCCAGGAGATCTTGGCAACTGCAATAACAACTTGTTTGTGTGGTCTAAAGAACCCTAGTCAAGTAGCCTTCTTCTTCTTCTTCTCAAAATAGTCTAAAAACAGTGAGAGCTTCTGTATTTATTTTTGGAAAGTGTGTGGTAGAAGAACCTTTTTGCTGTCCATTGCATGTAAAAGCCACCTCAAGTCTGTGAATGTTGTTGTTACGAATGTGATTAATGTTCAGGATGGGTTGAATAGGCCAGTGATATTTCCTACATAAATGACATTTCTGTAAAAAGTGTTCATAGTAACCATCTCCTCTCCCATTTTCCATTGGAAAGCCCCCTACTGTTGTCTTTTTTTAGGATGGTTCTAGTCTAATTGTGTTATTGTTTGGGGGGGGATGTTTTGTGAATGCATTTTTTCCCCTCACGTTCATTGAAACCTGCACAACCGGTGTGTGTAAGCTGCGAACAAAGTCTGGGTGTTCTCTCAGTTTTTTCTATTCAAGACTGAAATGAGAACCTACACGTGCACAAAGACCAGGAACAAAACTTGTGACTGAGTCCAACATATAGGGAAGTTTTGTTAAATATTTCTTTGTGTTTGTATGCCTGTGTAGGATGCGTGAGGAAATGTCGAGTGTGGTGTGTGTGAAGGAGGTGGAGGGGCAGGGTGACCCTGCAGAGAAGCTGTCCCAGGATGAGCTGCTGTGTCGGACACGGGAGGTGATGCAGGGGCTTGAGGCTCTGCGCGCTGAACACCAGGCCATCCTCGAAGGTCTGATGGGAACGCTGCGTTGCCTCAAACAAACCCAGGAAGGACGTGCTGTCGAAGAAAAGACTGTCATGATTCAACGCTCACTGGAAATGCTAGAGCTGGGTCTTAGTGAAGCACAGGTTTTATGAACAGTTCTTCTAAAAAAAAATAAAAATAAATAAATAAAAAGACACCAGCTCTTAAATCTTAGCTCTTAAATCATCTTATTCAAGCATTTTGATAAAGAAGATTTAAAACTGACTTTATTATTCCATGTCTCAACTCCACAGGTAATGATGGCTCTTTCAGGGCACCTGAGCGCAGTAGAGGCTGAGAAACAGAAGCTTCGTGCACAGGTATACACATACACAAACACACATTCTCAATGTCTCATCAGCTTCTTGGTATCTAAGATGCACATGCAAACACCATTTCTCTCCATTATGTGTGGACTCTGTGTAACAGTGTCTGTGTGTTTCAGGTCCGGCGGCTGTGCCAGGAGAATCAGTGGCTGCGTGATGAGCTGGCAGGCACACAGCAGCGGCTGCAGAAGAGTGAGCAAAGCGTGGCCCAGCTGGAGGAGGAAAAGAAGCACCTGGAGTTCATGAATCAGCTAAAAAAATATGACCAAGACCTCAGCCCAACAGTAAGCCTAAGTCTTACTTGTTCATTTATCCCCATTATATTATTCCCTTGCCCTCCTTCATGTTTTGCGGTCTCTTTCAGGATGACAAAGACTCTGACTCGAGCAGGGAGACTCTGGATGATCTTTTCCCTGATGATCAGGATGAGCCAACCTCTGGCAGTAAGTAACTGTGTCCTCTTCTCCAGTTCTTCTCACCACTTAAGAGAATTATTAATTAAATGTGTCTATCCCAAGTGACAAACAGGGTCACTTTCAAATAATGGAACACTAGACACGAATAGATGCTACAGTATATCTCAAGCACAGGGCAGAATCAAGTATAAAATTTGCAAACTACAGGACAGAGGAAGACCAGATCGTTCATGTTGCTTTTTTTCCTCTCTCTCTGTCCCTGTTTTTGAGTTTTCTATTTTGTTTTCTGGTTGATTAATTGCTCTACTCTGTGGAGTGCAGATGAAAGGGTTGTGTGGGCTGTGTCATGGCGATAGTCCTTTGTTCAGGTGGACATTAGGGTTTATCAGATGCAGCTTGTTAGCCTGAACACACTCAGATTAGCTTTTTCTTACCTTGCAATGTAAAAACCATATGATATTTTGGATCTGTGGGAATAAAATATAGTCCAATATATAATTAAATAATTCATCTTACATATAGAGGAGTGATATTTTTAGTGTACATGAATGGGGTAAAAATAAACATTTAATGTAAAACTGCACTTTATTGATTTCAATTTATTTGATACCCTGACAATTAATATTTAATGAAGTCCTTCCTGGAAATCATAACAGTACTTAGACTTTTCCTGAGGGATCTTGGACTGTCGTCCATACACAACATTCTTCGGTTCAGTCAAATGAGCAGTTTTCAATAAGCTACAAATAGAGACCTATGTTGGATGTCATTATCTTATTGAAAGCTCTGGGGCCAAGCTTTAATTTTCTGGCAGAAGCAACAACATATTTGTACTGAAATATCCCAGTACTTGGCAGAATTCATGACCTTTACAAACTCCAGCAACAAAGTGGCCCCAAGCATTAATGATCTACCTCCATATTTTACAGAGGATATCAGGTGCTTTTCGTTTAATACAATAGATAGAGCAAAAAGTGTTTATTTTGTGTTTAATATTTATAATTAAGATGTTGGATTTTGCAATTCTTTTTGTTTTGAATCTTTTTAAGTCAAAATCTTCATCCTTTTTTCTCGTTTGGCTGAAAACCGAAAATGAAAGTTTCATTTGTTATTGGGTTATTTGCTTAAAATCAAATAATGAGAGATGCCCTCAAAATATAGAGCATCTCAATATAGTTAAATGATGTAAAGTAAGACTCTAGAGTAATTTTATCTACCTTGTGCATACAATGACATATTTTATTTCACATTAACAAACTCAAAACATTCTCCATTTATCATAAAAGAAATCAAGGTTGCTCCATTTGTGCATGTGTGGCAGAGGAAAGGGCCAGGGTTTCCATGTAAAATATATGTTTACATTTAGAGGTTGTGTGTTTTGTTGTATTTTCTTTTTCTATGTAAATGCACCAAGGTTACTGTCTCACTGCCTCTGTCTTTGTCCATCTTTTTCTCTGTAGTCCAGCCCCCACACAGCAGTGCTGTAGCAGCAGCTCAGCAGGGAGGCTATGAGATTCCAGCCCGGCTCCGAACCCTGCACAACCTGGTGATCCAGTATGCTTCTCAGGGTCGTTACGAGGTGGCCGTGCCGCTGTGTAAACAGGCACTGGAGGACTTGGAGAAGACCTCAGGCCACAACCACCCTGATGTTGCAACAATGCTCAACATTCTTGCCCTTGTCTACAGGTCTGACCTTCAGAGATACACATATGGTTCTGAGCCTTTCACCAGCTCCTGTTCAAAATAACAAAATTGAATTGAATTTGATAAAACTGAACTGATCAAAATACAAATTAATTACATTTAAATAAAAAAAAAAAAGCCTTTTGATTAGACAAATTCAAAGATGACTTACTTAGAACAGTACATAATTGGTTCAATAAAATAAAAGAAGGGGTGTCTAAAAATTCTGTTCTAATTTGCATTATACCTGACCGTCCATTGTTCACAACTAAGTTTACAACTCTTTCTTATTGGTCTTTTCTATCTTTCTCTTCTCAGGGACCAGAATAAATACAAAGAGGCTGCAAACCTTCTGAATGACGCACTCGATATCAGAGAGAAAACACTGGGCAAAGACCATCCTGCGGTATGTGTGTGTTTGGGGGTATTAACACCTGTTATTTTATACGAAAGAGTGTGAGTGTATGTAAAATGACCCCTTCTTTCAGGGAACACCTTAGGCAAGTAAGGACAGAGTTAGACAGAATGAGCTATTGGCACTGTATTTGTATGTTCAGGCTGATAATGCTTACCAGTTTACCAGTTTGTATGGCTCTTCACCAGGACCTGCATCCTCATGGTGTATAAAAGAGGTTAGAAACTCACTCTGAACTTTCTGTCTCATGTACTTTCCTTTGCCACCCACTTAAATTTTCTCACATATGCATGGGGCTGAGGAGCATCTGTCAGTCAGAAGATGATTATCAAAGACACTGTGGGCTGTTATTGTGTTTAGATTTGATCACCAGGGATGAGTTGATGTTGTTCTTGGGTCAGATCTGACTCATTCCTCTATGCTCTGATGACTTCAAGTATTTGACCCAAATCAAAACACTTTGACAGTTTGATTTTGTTGTTTTAAGTATTGTTGTTGGGTTTATCTGATCGACACTGTGTGTGTGTGTGTGTGTGTGTGTGTTTGGCTGTTTGGCTGTCGGTCTTCTAGGTGGCTGCTACACTGAATAATTTGGCCGTCCTTTATGGTAAGCGTGGGAAATACAAAGAGGCAGAACCACTATGCAAAAGGGCACTGGAGATTAGAGAAAAGGTGGGTAGTAGAGTGAAGAAACTTGCAAGTTTTGATGCTTTATATTATTGGCATAAGTTTAAGGGCATTATATTGCTCATATGGTTATCCTGTTGGACTGTCTAGTGTATTTCTTTGTTTTTCTGTTAATTTTGTTAAGTTGTGTATGTTAATATTGTAGGTTAAAATCTATAAGCGTTGAGTCCTTAAGAATCAGTCAGCTATACTTTTAGGATTTAAGGAGTTGATCAAGTTAATTTATGTAGTAAAATTATTAGAGAGGAGTCAGTTTTGTTAATTATGATCTTCGAGTTTGAGATGGAGAGATTATTTTATTCATTTTGTTTTGTTCATGAAAAAAGGGTGAAGATAATTTTTTTTTTCATGATTTCTTATTCAGTTTCTAAAGTATTTCCTTTTGTATTTATAAAGGCAGAAGAATAAAGTTTGTGTATATATAATGAAATAGACCTTTTATGAACGTTGACAGTCTTTGAAGTTGCATAAAGTAAAGACCAATAAAGTTTTCCATTCAGGCTTAAGCCCTATTATTTTCCTTCAAGTGATATTATGCTTAATACATTCTTACACTTGCTTGTAATATTCTTTTTTTCCTCAAATGGACATAAACCACATTTGGATGGGTTAATACTGTGTATTTAATTAATTATTGTTCTTAAATCTACAGCTTTAATGTGTGTTATTCTAAATAAAGCCCTCAGCTGTGGAGAGGCTTGTACATTATTCAATAAAGGGAGTCCCTGACCAATAAAGGGTGGCTACTGGCAAAACAGTATATTTTCTGTATATGCTGATCATCTTGGGAGACCTTCACTTTTTTCCAAATACTGTGTTCATTTACACATGGCAATTCTCTCTCTTTTTTTTCTTTTTTTTTTTATAAACACATTTGTTTTAGTCCATTTTTAAGTAGCTGAATGTTTGTGTGTATTTGTGTTTGTCTGACAGGTGCTAGGTAAGGACCACCCAGATGTGGCAAAGCAGCTGAATAACCTGGCTTTGCTGTGTCAGAACCAGGGCAAGTATGAGGAAGTGGAATACTACTACCAGAGAGCCCTTAAGATCTATCAGACCAAGCTGGGCCCTGATGACCCCAATGTAGCCAAGACCAAAAACAATCTGGTAAATCCATCAGGACTGTTCGGTTCTCTGTATTTACATTGTAGTAGTTAGTCATCGTACAGTAGATATTTCATTACCACAATAAATCTACAGTAATTTCCTAAATGCATTTGCCTAAATCCTCCACACAACCTTTACTTTAGTTAAATGTACTTCATTTATATTGTGCCTGACTCCATATATTGAGCAGATCTCCTGTTTCCATCTGCATCACAGCATGCCTGTTCTTGTAGTGACATTTTGAACTTTTGAACTTTTCCTTGCAGTGACATTTTGAACTCAGGTCATTCAGTGTCCATTCACGGGAGCACATTGCTTTTACACATGGTGCACGAGTGTTTACATGAGGGTCTCGTTTATCAGTTATTAATGTGCACATTTGAGTTTAAACTTTGCATGTAAACCTTTTTACAAATATTTCTATGCATAGAATGTGGCTCTCTGAAGTTCATGGGAGGGCCCCATCTCACTTACTGCCAGTCATGTCAGAATAATTGACAGTAATCGCTGACTGACGTGCTCACAGCATGCTGCAGACAGGTGACCGATGTAAAGTAAAACACTCTAAGGTTTGTTGCAGTTAATAGCAGTTGCCTTGCTTGAAGATTTGGGGCAGTGCTGTACATGCAGAGAGTGTTTAAGAGCCACAGGCATGTCATTGCTCACTGGTCACTTTTGTTTGTTCAGTGTAGTATTAGCTGGTCTTTGCCACAAACTCACTCCATTTCTGGAGAGGCCAACAAAACGCAGCAATAGCATCCTCATACACGTTCAGTTTGTATTGTTGTAGCCAGCTGCATATTTCATTCAGGGAACGCGAGACAGGCCTGGCATTTTCCACCCAACATTGAGCCGGATAATGACCAGTCTTGCATGCATTTATATCACTGATAGTGCAATACATTTCAACTCAGGCAACAGATAGACTGCAATAATGGGGCATTTGCATACAACTGGAGGCTTTCCTGATGTAATAGTTGCAATAGATTAAATGCATGTAGTGGTAGTGTTAAATTCACCCTTTTTAAAGGGAGGTTTTTGGCTGTTTATGGTGATCTAGGGGTGTTTCTGTACATAAGCGAGTGAGGCGGTGCACAAACAAAACAATTTTAAATATGTATAATAAGATTGATCATTTTCAATTCTGTACAGATATGCATATGTACTTATATAAATGATAAATGGAGTTTTATTATCCGTACTGGTTGTATGCAGAATCGGACTAGTGTGTAAACTTGGTCACAGTACAAGAGATCCCTGGTGATCACACGCTACCAAACGTATTAAACACTTACTGACAGATCCTCCATCTGTTCAATTATGGTTATTTGCAGAGTGTAATAATTTTTCTCCACATTCATGATGTGTGTTTTGTACATTTGCATTTTCTTTATTTCCTTCTTTCTCAGGCCTCATGTTATCTGAAGCAAGGGAAGTTTAAGCAAGCAGAAACTCTCTATAAAGAGATCCTCACACGGGCACATGAGAGGGAGTTTGGCTCTGTAGATGGTAAGATATTATCTGTTGTTGGAAAGTTCTGCTAATTGTGCAGTTGCTTGAACACTGAGCATGTCTCTGCTTGTCATATGCTGAACTAGGTTTAAAAGCTCCTTGACTGAAAGATTTTTATTTGGAATATGTTTCTTTTTGTTTTCTGTGTTTGTGCAGGTGAGAACAAGCCTATCTGGATGCATGCGGAGGAGAGAGAGGAACAGAGTAAAGTGAGGAAGTGAATATTTACTATTTTTGAAAATGTAATGGTCATAATTAATAAATAATTGTTATATTGTAATATTTCAGGGGACGCAGAAAGATGGCTCTCCATTTGTAGAGTATGGTGGCTGGTACAAGGCCTGCAAAGTGGACAGGTCAGATTTTATTTTTTTCTCATGTACATAAAGTTTTTGTGACCACCTCATACATTTCACATGGTTCAGTATCAGTCATGCCTGCCGAATCATTAGCTTTCCTTATCATTTTTATATCCTCTTCCATGCTCTTCCTGTAGCCCAACTGTAACAACCACACTGAAGAACCTGGGTGCTCTGTACAGGCGACAGGGCAAGTTTGAGGCTGCTGAGACTCTGGAGGGGGCTGTGACGCGCTCCCGAAAAAAGGTTTACTGATTATTTGAGTACTAAGGCAAGAGTGGAGAAACATTTATTTGGAGTTAGAAGGCCTGTCTGAAAGAAGTGTTACCTTTACGAATGTAGAATAATGATATGTTTTAACTACGGCTGGCTGATATAGATATCGTAAAACCTTATAAATTGTGTATGCATGTGTTCACCTATTAATATATACATACCTGCCTACCTCATGCAGGGTCTGGATTCAACCAATAAGCAGCGTGTGGCAGAAGTTCTGGGAGATCCAGAGGCTCGAGAGAAGCAGAGCAGCAGAGAGAGTTTAGTTTCTGACACGGTCAAGTACGAAAGTGGCCCAGATGGGGGAGAGGAAGTGAGTATGAGCGTCGAATGGAATGGGGTAAGTGCAGCACACACTGCCCAGCCACACACACACACACACACACACACACACACACACACACACACATACACATTAAGGTGTCTGGTTAATACGGTCAGTAACAGTATTAATTTCATTGTTTCTGGAGGATTTTGAATTTCTATGGCACATGCTTATTATGTTAGCAGCCTGTTAGGTTTAATCACACGGGTCAACAACAATGGCTTTAAAAAATGAATTCTGCTGTATTATTATAAGCCAGGCTCTATCTATCTATCTATCTATCTATCTATCTATCTATCTATCTATCTATCTATCTATCTATCTATCTATCTATCTA
>JAOTRN010000041.1:12028308-12039393 GCA_028566695.1 Bagroides melapterus | reverse complement strand
CCATCATGTTAAGGATGCTTAATGTAAATGGAGAAGAAAGATGCTGGATTTTACAGACCATTGAAGATAAGTGAGAGTGCATCCTGATAACACATGATGAAATGGATACAGCCTTTTTAGCAGTGAGCAGAATCTGATGATGCACCAGACTCTTAGTGAGTATCAAGGCTTATATTAAATCTGGGTTAGCATCAAATACTCTATTGTTATTGACGAAGTTCTGAAATCTTTTCTGATGCAGCCCACTGAAGTAATTTGTGGCTGTTATTTTCACTAACACAACATGGAGCATAGATGTAAACACTGTACATGACGCAGTTTGCCTTAAATCACACAGCTTTTGCAAATGATTATTTCAGTTAGAAAAGAGCACACGTTATCAAATCAGTATCAGTAACAGATGACCATAGGTGTGCTGAAATTTATAGCACATCAACAATGTTGGCGCATGCAGATAGAATAGAAACTATTCTACAAATTTCATGTCTCTGGAAAATATGTTCAGCATTAAAAGAACAAACAAAGTGAGTAAAGTAGGCACACTTATCTTTCAATGGCATACAAAACACACAAACACACACACCTTACCTAGGCGCCCAAAGGGAAGGCGGTTCCGCTCTCCAAGCATTAAGTTAAATCGCGGATTGTCCTTTTTCAGTCGTTTCCATTTTCCAGTAGAGATTAGTATTTTTGAGACTTCAGCATACACGCTGCTGTTGTCATCTCTTAAAACAAACGTGTACATGAGTGTAGGATTGCTCATAACAGCCTGCTATAACACATACAGATCTGGGAGTCACGGTGTCTTGCCCGGCCTTTACACTTCACACACAAACACACACCGGACACTTAGCCCGTTAGCTAAAACACTAGCTAATGTTATCTGTCTCCCCGCAAAGTATCTTGACCCTGGTGTTTCATTGCTTCTTTAGAGAAACAAGAAACTTTTTTTGCACTCGTAGCAAACAAACTGCACGTCTCTTTTGAGTTATCAAGTTTAATTATGAATACACGCTCGCTCCCGTTGAAGGCTTTTAGCAGCGGTGCATCCTCACTGTTTGGGTGTGACTCCTCAGCTCTGCCCTAGCCGTGCATTTAAAGCTAATGTGGTGGGATAGCTAGCACGCTAGCTCTTATGTAATGTTCCACTGATTGTCCACGAACTTGAAATACAATACGAAGTATAAATATAATTTCTGAGGTCAGATAAAAGCCCAGATTTGAAATTTCCAGGCATTTGTCGAGCAAATGTTCTGTTCCGGCACAACAGTCCAGACATCACCGGCACTTCTTTATCCCATTTCAACTGTCAGGATGAGCCGAGGAGGTTGCCAAGTCTCACACAAAAATATACACAAATAAATCGTCATTAGCTGTTAACCCATACTTTCACGCGACAAGCAAAGCTTTAAGGAAGGACACAACACACTAAATAACAACAGTTTTGTAACTTTATTTATACAACATTATTTATTTTAATGTTTTGTTCAGTGAGAGAGAGCGAGAGATTCACAAATTTGAAATGAAACTTAATTAAACTGAGGAACTCCAATAATTGCTGGGAGAAAAATTTCCTTATCGGCTTGGTACACCCATTGCTGCCACAACAAGAAGGAGGAGCTGACCAATCGGTAATGGGCTCATGAAACCTCACCTAACTTTTATTTTGCTATCCTTTTGTTTGTTGTTTTATTTGTTTGTTTGTTGATCTTATAATTCTATTTTCTTTCCTTGTTATTTTAAATGATTTGGCAATACATGTAAGACCGATTAAGATCTATTGCTTAAATTATTCTTTAGTTAAACTAACGAAGGTATTAATTAACCCGAAAACTAGATAACAAGGGATTTGGCAACACTTTGGCAACAATTTTTGTCAAACTGTGACGTACAGCCACAGACTTGGGAAAAGTTCAGCGCGCACCGCTTGGGTTTCTGGTTATTGTAGTTAAATTGTATTTTCTTTCCTACATTATACAGCGAGAGCTTTGCACCACACGGTGGCAGCATTGAATAACCAAATCTCACATCAGTCGGCAAGCCGTTTCATTATCGAATATAGTTTTTTTTTTTTTTTTTTTTTTTTTCACCACCAACCATTTTCTGGCGTAATCCCTTTCGCTACCCTGATTGGTCTGTAGTACATAATCCCAGTTCGTGTATTGGTTAGTGTTTCTACGTCAACCCTAACGTAGCTGTTGGGGCTTGTCTGAATACAGGTGGGATTTTAAAATGTTTTGAAGGCAGCGGGAAAGTGAGTAGTATAACGTGTTTATGGACGTATAAGACGTTAAGATATTATACGTTACTAGGTTATCTGAATTAATAGAATAATTTCATAACGCTAGAGGTAAGTTGTAAGTAACGTATCGCTTATGAAGTAGTGTCAAGTGTGTTTATTCACTCGAACCATAGAGCCTGTTTAGCTATAGAGCTAGCTCCCTATTAGCTTCATATTGTTTTAGTGTAGGCTATGCAGTGCTCAGCCCTCAGCAAAACATGACTTTTGTTTTCCAGCTAAAACACCCACTTCACAAAGAATGTTTGTTCAACTGTTCAAATCAAACAGTTCATATTTAATTCACCCTTGGGTTATCAGGTTAAATAGTCAGCCTTGTTGTATATAATTCACTAATTCCGTCCCAAAAGAAATCAGATTTTGGTGATATACACAACCTGATATAAAGTAAAACTGTTTTTGTTAAGTAATGACCCGTGGGAAGTGATTATGGGAAATTATGTCCTTTTGGATAGCTCAGCGCAAAGTCAGTTGAAGTAATGACTTAATCCAAAACCGAAACTAAACATGTGATTTAGAAACACTCCAAATGTATTTTTATGTATATTTTGTGTCATCATAATTTTTTGTCCCTGGTTGCTAAAACACCCTAGTAGTACAGCAAGGGATTCAATTAACTGCATCATATTTTAACTGAAATTGTGGACACTTCTTACACAGAGTGAAGCAGGCCAGGCATGAGCAGTGCACACCTGGACGAGTGGCAGAGGAGGTCCTTTGACATTTCGTCTGGCATATATACACCTGAACAGACGGCTGACGCTTATCGGGCACACGTTCTGTCCATTCAGTATGCATGGGCGAATGCCGAGCTCTCTCCAGCCGGAGCTGCCAGCCTGTTCAGGACCTACACAGAGCGCTATGCTGCAGTCCTGGACTCAGACGACCAGCGCGCAGGGCTGAATAACTACGCTGACAGTGCCCTGCACCTGGCCCGCAATCAGAGAAACCACAGCGACAAATGGGAGTCATCATTAACAGTCGAAAATGTGTTCAGCCTGCCGTGCGTGCAGAGGATGATGCAAAGTAGAGGGGACAACAGCAGTGTCCCTGTGGATCCAGCAGATGCTGACGTTATTGTTGGTGGGGAAGTTAGTCAGAGCTGTGGCAAAGGTTTAATTAAGAGTAGTGCTGCTAGTGGATGTAAACCTGAGTATCCTTCACCCAGGCTTATGCATAATATAAGTACTGTGGTAGAGAGAACAGCAGGTAACCTAGCCAGTGGTGCTGCAGAGAGGACTAGAAACAAAGATACTGGTCTTTCTTCCACCAGTAATGCCCCTAGAGGCCCAGCAGGGGTAACTCCATTATTGGCTCATAACCCACGTAATTCCCCTACCAAACCTGGCTGTTTTCCTCATTCAAGTGTATCCAGTACAAACAATTACCATTCAGTGTTCACCTCCTCCACAAATCCCTCTAAGAGGAAGAACGTCTACAGTTCAGGAACTGAAAGCAACAGAACCTCATTCCTGCCACAGGGAAGTCATGAAGGTAGAGGTAATGCACAGAGAAGAGAGGACTTTCCTGGCACTAGCTTTAAAACTGCACGAGAGCAGCTTATTGTTGACCAGCAGAAAAAACACTCTCATCAGAACCAGAGGGGTCCATCAGCTCCTGTTGGTACAACAACCAAAAAATCTCTGGGGGCAAACAGGTCACGGGGGACCTTCTCCAAATTTGTCTCACCGATGCCCAGGCAGGAGGAGGAAAGCAGCACCAGGGATGTCCCAGCGCAAAATACTCAGCCTATTGATGAACGATTAAAGAACATCGAACCTAAAATTATTGAACTGATTATGAGTGAAATTATGGACCATGGAAAACCTGTGGCTTGGGAGGATATTGCTGGCCTTGAGTTTGCCAAAGCTACCATTAAGGAAATTGTTGTGTGGCCCATGCTCAGGCCTGACATTTTTACAGGTCTCAGAGGTCCACCTAAGGGAATTCTCTTGTTTGGCCCTCCAGGTACTGGGAAAACACTCATAGGGAAGTGCATAGCCTGTCAGTCTGGTGCTACTTTTTTCAGCATTAGCGCTTCATCACTCACCTCTAAGTGGGTGGGAGAAGGGGAGAAGATGGTTAGAGCTCTTTTTGCCATCGCCCGGTGCCATCAACCTGCTGTCATTTTTATCGATGAGATTGATTCCCTGCTTTCTCAGCGCACGGATGGAGAACATGACTCATCTCGCCGGATCAAAACCGAGTTTCTTGTACAGCTTGATGGAGCTGCAACCTCATCTGAAGATCGAATATTGGTGGTCGGGGCCACCAATCGGCCACAGGAGATTGATGAAGCAGCCCGGCGTCGCTTGGCTAAGCGACTCTACATCCCCCTTCCAGAGGCTGCCGCTCGTCATCAAATAGTAACCAACCTAATGTCACGAGAGAAGAGCCAGTTGGGAAGTGATGAACTTGAGAAAGTGGTGTCAAGCACAAAGGGTTTCTCAGGGGCTGATATGACACAACTGTGCCGTGAAGCAGCTCTTGGCCCAATCCGAAGCATCCAGCTGAGTGACATTGCCACCATCACACCTGAGCAGGTGCGACCTATACTTTACTGTGACTTCCAGGAGGCTCTAAAGACTGTACGGCCAAGTGTTTCAAACAAAGACCTGGAGCTCTATGAAGAATGGAACAAGACTTTTGGCTGTGGTAGATAATCACCAAGTCATAATCTGTGGTGTGTTTTGTCTACGTTGAGAATTTCTGTATGTTGAATTAAATGGAAACAATCTTTATAGATCTGTGCTGTTTGATTTAACATTGTAAATTTAACAGGTGACTGAAGCAGTGTTGACTTTATTGTTTTGATTTTGAAAACCATTTCTATCTGGATGTTGGAAAATGTCAAATAAATAAATGGATTTTTTAAAAAACATTTTCTTTGTTTTTTTCCTATGTTAACTTGAACTTGTACAGTACTTGAACAGTAAAACACATTTGGTGTTACATGTAGTCCCTTGTTTTTTTTTCAAGCTTTTCTTCCACTGCAAGAAGAAAATGTATTTAAATCCCTTTAATTATAGTGAAATATATTAGTAGTAAGAAAATGTACATTAACATGATGGCTAATCACCTCACAGTAAGTTTTTTTTTTTTGCTAAAAATCTAGATCTGTTTCTCAGTGGGATATCACTCAAAAATAATAACAAAAAACATCTGATGAGTGGCAGTTCTGTAGGCAGAAACACCTTGTTGATTAGAGAGTTTATAGGAAAATGGCCAGATGTGTATGAGCTAATAGGAAGGGACTGATCACTCAATTAACCACTCTTTACATTTGTGGTGAGCAGAAAATCATCTCAGATTACCAGATATTGATTTCCATGTCAGATTCCTCTCTCACCAGTGAAGCACAGAATCACCACAATGATCCCCAGATCACCATTAGACCTTTGGGATCATGTAGACTGGGAGAATAAATCTGCAGCAGTAATTTTATGTCATCATCACAATATGGACCAGAACACATGTGGAATCAACGCAATAAGGAATTATGGCTGTTCTGAGACCGAAGATATCAGCACCCAATATTAGTTTGTTGTTCCCCGTATAATGTAGCCAGTGAGTGTATTTATAAAATCTATCTTTTATGAGGCTTCATCTAACGTGATTGCAGAACTGCTCTACGTTTATTTGAAGTCAATGACCATAAGTTGTTGCACTGGATTACTCCCAGTAGGCATTATTTGCTGCTCTGTAGAAACCTACAAACCATTCTGCATAGTTTGTGTCCACTGAAGGTTTTATGGATGAGCACAATTTAAACATAAGATGTGGAAGCTAACAGTTATGCAACTTTGTGCCTTTTTCTGAAGTGTGATTAAAGATACAAGTCATCCTGTCACACTTCCTGAGGATTAAGCATGTCTAGTATTGCCATCATGGACTGTTTTTAATCATTTGTGGGTTTTGTGAAACAGATTGTTGTCTCTAGTTCTGCTTTATTAAGAGAGAAACATTGAAAATGTCCTTTAAAAGTGTTTCACCAGTTCGATGTTTAATAAAGGTATAATGGTTCCCCAACTGTTACCTAGATTACTGTAGTTGCAGTCAGTTCTGCTAAGCTCACTGGTAAAGGTCTTAAACAATAATAAGAACAGTCCTAAAGACATGGAGATGGTTGTCACAGTACTGTACAGAGATTATAAAAAGTGACTTTTTTCAGGTTCACCTACATAACAGTTACATTTTAGGGTGTGTATTTCTGAAGGAAAATTATGCTAGTAAGCTTCATAGCGTCTTACTGTATGTCACATACACAATGGATTTTCTAGTCTCCGCTTTGACAACCACTGATAAAAAGTGTTAAATCTAGCAGCAATATTTTCTTGGTAATACAGAGGAAATGTGCCAAGTTCACCCTAAAAGGGAACATGGAGTTCTGTCTCTTTTATTTCCATTAGTGTACATTATCCAAAGGAGAAGCATAGTGTTGACCTTTTCACCTCTCATGTTCACAGAAATTCTTTACTCGCTGGCACCTCTTTTCATTGTCATTCAGCTTAGGGCTAAATCTCCTTTTTCTCTGCTTGTATGTGGATCTAGTTAGGGAAGTTGGGCAATGTTGCAGGCATTCTGGTCTCATGATAAGACTAACCCACAGACTAACTCTTGCACTGCTCTTCCTGTTCTGGATTTGGCCATGCGGTCTGATGCTACATTTGGGGAATCAGAGAAAAATGATTTTGCACAGTGGATTGGGTTATAAGGGTGAAGTTAACACTATTGTTCTTCCTCTATGTTTAAAGTTTCCATGTCCTAAACTTGGGGACCAAATTCTTTGTGTTTTCCTTTATCTAACACACCTGATCCACTTAGCTTGCGCTTAATCAACAGAATCAAATGTGTAAGATCAGAGAAAAACTCTCAAAGATGCAGAGTGTTGTGTCTGACACCTGGCTTTGGGATGTCAGTGTATTGTGAAGGAGTCTGCTTAAGAGGAAGTTTTATTTACTGCTAAATGTTGGTCAGTGTTTCTGTTTCCTTAATTGGTTTAAGGTATGGTGGGAATTTGAGCTGTTACAGATGTCTAAGGATGTTGCATTGCTTATTAGCTCACTGGTGTTTGCACAAGCACTGCTAAAGAAATCCTAGACTGTTTTAATTATGACCAGCAGAGTTCTTTAATTTGTGTGATGTACTGTGTACATATTAATTTACTGACTGATCTGCCTTTTTTGGTAGTTAGGGTTTAGTTTGGTTACTGTCAAATAACTTGAAATAAAAACAAATTTTAGTAACAAAATATATATTTAATTTATTTCAGATTAATTTCCTGCTTTTCAGTAAATAGGACTGAAGAGGGAATGTAAAAGTCCTGGAATATACTTTGTGTGTAAGGCAATATACTGTATTTGGAAAAGCGGCTATTCATAGTAATGTGGGTATTATATAGTAGTTCCTGAAATCATGATACAGACACAAAGTCTGGATTTGTCCTGTCTCCTCCTACTCTTGAATGAAACTGGTAATTCTATAAAAAGAATGTCCATATTTACATAAAACCACCACTTAAAATTCATACAATTTTATTTAATTAAATGGACTCATTTGAATATACTCAGTCACTCTGTTTTACTGTGAAACCTTTTAGGATTGAGTTTTTATATTTGGAATATCCATAACCACGTGTAACCTTCTACTAAAGGAAATGCCCACATACGTGATGTAATTTATAGACAGAATTAGAATTTCTGGAAATATTTATTAAGTGATTACTCATTTTGAGATGATGAGCAGCTGTAGGTTTCAACTTAAGACGTATAGTCGAGTTTTTTTTTGTATAAATGAGCAAATCAGGATTTGTTTAAATGGAACATAAATGGAACATAAATCAAGGTTAGAGTTTTATAAGCAGTGTGATGTCATAGGTTCAATTTAATAATTTATTTCTGACTGTACATCTTTGGTTTTGAACAATCGTCTTTTAGTGTTCATAGGAATAGAGTCATTCTGTATGTTACATGCACTCAAGGTAATGAAAAGGCAAATAGGTGAGTGACTGGGCAAGTAGTATTTAAAATACGTGTTCAATAAAAGTCTGCTGAAGTTTCTAAAACATCTCGAAGGGTGAGATGGAAAAATTGGAGCCAATCTCCTTGCCTTCAGCAGAATGACACTGATTATAGACTGTGCTCACATGAAATGAACCAGTCATGTAAATTTTATGAAACAATCTTAGAAAAACTGGAAGACCATGAAAAAAGTGCTTCATTTATTTTTCATCTTTTTTGTCAAGTCGGTTAATGAATATTTCAGGGTCATGTGGTTGGCTACAGTATTGGAACTTTGTAAAACTAGCCAGCAGTGCAAGTAGTGAGCGTATCCCAGAGGACTGATGGAAATCTGTCAGCGCAGAAAGGGGCAGACCACAGCTGGACTCTGAGGACAAGATACCCAGAATTCCTCTGTAGCTGGGCAAACCTTATTGCTTGAATTATTACTTAATACATTAAAGGAGATCTATTGAATACCTGAAATATATAGAGACACCACATATCTTTTTTTATGTGTTTATTGCTGTTTAACGTCAATAAAACAACACTTGACCAGTTGCTCGCCATATTTCAGGTTCTAATGACAGCAACGTAGATGCGTGGTCTCAGTAAGAAGTATAGCATTAGTTTGGGCCGAAAGAAGAAGTGAGATCTTGGATTGAGACAGTCAGGGGTGGGTGCTCGCCAGATTATCCCTCTCATGCAAATGCGCTGTCTCCACCGTTAGGTCCCACTGAAGCGTGGGGGCAATGCGTTGGCTACAGCTGCTTCCCGTTTCCACCCAATCACACCAATGCCATCTGGATATGTGCGCGTGTGTGTGGGTGTGTGTGTTGCTGCACAGAGCTGGTGCCCTAACACATTTTTGAACAGCAAGTGTGCACACACTCAGACATGGTCTAGCTGATGTTCATTATGGACAAAGCAGGTGTGCCAAGTTGATGGAGCACATACACTCACCATCCACTTTATTAGGAACACCTGTACACCTGCACATTCATGCAGTTATCTAATCAGCCAATTATGAGACAGAGCAATGCATAAAATCAGTCAGTTAATGCTCACATCAGACATCAGAATAAAGAAAATGATCTCTGGGACTTTAACTGTGGCATGATGCTGGTATCAAAAGGTTTGATTTTTTTTTTCAGAAACTGCTAATCTCCTGGGATTGTGATAAATTTCCTATTTGTCATTTTTGTGAAAACAGTCATGCTGTTTTCCCCTCATAAGTATAGATAACCTCTGTGGTACGTCTGTGGGGAGCCCGTAGTGCGATATTCAGCAACCCCAGACTCATCAGTGACAAGCAGAAAATGAGCTATTCTGCCCAGATTTTGGAAATACACCCAGCTTTAAAAATATATAAAAATGGACTTATATTTATGGTCTAATGTCTCAAGAACCAGACCTTTCATGTATTATTAAAAAAAAAAAACTGTGAAAAACAAATACAGAAACACTGGTTGAATGTATTTTGTTTTTATTGATATTTTGCAAGCATGTTTTCCCATTACTGATGCTAATATATGTATGTTTCAAATCCTGTGAAAATCTAAGGTTAAATAATAATAAAAAAAATATGAAGATAAAAAAAAGAAATACAACGGACCGAAAAAGTTGCTTATAATACATAAAGTTGGGAAATATGGATAAGGTTCTGTTTGAGAAGAGTTCAATTCTCAATACTGGGATTGAGCACACTTCCAGTCAAATATTTGGACACACCAGCTTATAGAAAGTTTTTCTTCTTTTTTTTCTTTTTACTTTTACTCTTGATTTAGAAACATTAACACTGGGATATTATGCATCTGTAATTATTTAGTGACGGAGAGAAGTGTTCCTCAAATAAAAACTTTTAATAGTACTCCTGCTGAAGCTTCGCATAATCTTCTGAGCCAACTTCATGACATCATGAAGCTCTTCTTCAAGTTCTCATATTTCAAGGTTTGAGCTTGGGTTAATTGCGTCCCCAAAATGTCATGACACAATGACATTTTTAAGCAACACCTACTCGAATTAGTTACAAATGTCTTATTAAATATAATACATTGTACATGCTCAAAATCTTCATTATTTATCTTTGTCCTAGAATCAAACTTAAATAAGTCAATCAAATGATCTTTGAAATAATGACAAATATACATATTTAAACTAGTGTGTCTAAACCTTTGATTGGTAGTGGATACATTCGTTATTGCCATATATTTTACCATCACCTGTAACACTTGGAGTCGTATTTTAACGGTTTTGACAATCTGTATATTTACATATACAAGCAGAATAGGTGAGTACAATTTATAAACAATATTGCAGTGAGACACAGATTTTGTGTTCCCAGGAAAAGTTGCTTTTGTCAAGATAGAATTGACAATTTTAAATAAATTGAATACTGCTCCCAAAACAGAATTAATTTTTGCTGTGAATTATAAGAAATTACAGATTGTTTGTACCCACATCCAAGAAACAAATAGGAGATTTTTCTTGAAAACTGTTTACTGTCTCACCTCAATTTCAATTCCATTGTTCAGTACAGCTTTTTTTTTCAGCAACTCAAAAAACAATTTTAGAAAAATAGACATGGTAATGAATTATATTTACATCTGTCTACATTAATCAGTGTATATTAAATTAAATTCACCTTTTCAGCATGCACACAGTATTAAGACAATGCTTTAAAAAACAATTATACACATGTGTGTAATTCTGATGACTGTGTATCTGTGTGGGTATGCTGGTAAATCTATTTGAATAAGGTGTGTGTGTGTGTGTGTGTGTGTGTGT
>JAOTRN010000041.1:11989175-11999205 GCA_028566695.1 Bagroides melapterus | reverse complement strand
CCTTCCTCACCAGCATCCAGCTTTTTTCTCACACTTAAAGAGAGAGAGAGAGAGAGAGAGAGAGAGAGAGAGAGAGACCCTCTTAACAAAGAAACCAGAACGTGCATATTTCTTAGTAGACTATTACAAATTGCATTGCAACACTCCTTACCTAAATGATTTACAATCGTTAAATAAACGTATGAAAACTTACAGATCATTTCCTTATATCAACAATTATACGTTTTTCTTTGTCAAATAACATTTAATTCGTTTATTATGCCTAGATTTTGTAGATCGTCCATTAGATAGTAAGTGTTTATGTTACTGTTACTATAGACACACTAAGGTATTAATTAATTAAAAAATATTTAGATTAGAAGTGCAGCCGGCATTGTTGGGCAATTCAACAGCACTGTGGTTTAAAACCAATGTAGTTATTTCTATATTGCATTTACTTTCAGTGTTAGTTGGTACCGTAATCTTGACTCTGGAGCCCCAGCTATGGTTCGCTGAAGTCTCACACAACCACGGTGAAGGTCTGAATGAGGGACAATGAGGCTGATGTGTCGTTGTCCTCAGATCAGACGGAGCAGTACACACTCTGTAGGTGAACGTGTCCCTGCCGCAGAGTCCCAGGTCAGCGCGGGCGGCGGCGCTCAGGCGGCCAGAATACGGTTCAGTGAGAGGCACATCATCCCTCAACGGAGCAAGAGGAGCGTGAGGGCTCGAGATAAAGGTCTGAGGCGGGAACTTAATAAAAGCATCCCTGTCTCTTTCTGTGAAGCTCTCGATGTCGTAGCGCCCCCTTTCATAAGGTACATTCATATATCTGCATAACCACCTGCTCGTCGCAACGCGATTTTGGCAGCAGGGCTCCACGAGGCTCACTCTGGGTAGACCGGAAGCGCAGCTCTTCTTCATTAGCTCGGCTCAAAATAACTAATGTGGCTTTTTTTTAATGTGTGTCTCTGAGTATCTAAGACGGAGCTGTCTAGTGCTCTAATGTAACTGATACGACAGAGCGTTAGTTTCATTTGTTGCCTAGAGACTGCGGTCGCGTCCAAAATTACACAGCTAGGCCTACATGACATCCAAACGTAGTCTGCCAAGCAATTGTGCTTGAGAAGTGATTACAAAGTGTGCAGACTATTGTGAGCATGTAAATAATACCGTCGCCGCATCTGGTTGGTGTACCCTACTTATTCATGTTACATATTTGATCGTAGGCCTAATACTAACGCTAGCTCACTTTTTTCATAATATTCAGTAGACTACGTTACTAGACCTGTCCAGTTTGGGACATAACCTGTCCCTTGAATGACTAGTGTTATGTGGCAGGTGCCTTATTCTAGGTGTATAGCAAACGTGTTTCAAGTTGACTTACATTAATAATTAACATAATTTACGGTTTCTTCGAAAGTTCATTACAGACATTCTGACCAGATTATAACTACAACTGGAGAAAATTCTGTTTGCTGGGAGAACAAACATCCGCAATTTCAAAATGTGTCCACTAGGTGGGGATCATGTGATAAGGACAGACCTGTTCCGTAGCGTATAGGAGATTCGTACTCATGCAAGTCTTAACTTGAGGCAAGTTTTATGAAAGGACATTTTAGACAATGCTTAAATGATTTCGGTATTAGTTAACATTTGCTTTTATAGGTTACTGTGACAGGTTTGTTTGACGACAAAAGGTTTGCTTGTTTATGTTCAAACATTTTGTTTATTACTGATCAGAGTAACCGAGAGTTAAGCTAAGGTCATGTTATATGACAGTAATATGAACAGGACAGTTTGCTTGAATAGAGACTTTATGAATAAAAAAAGCATCTCTAACTACAATATGGGACTAAATATTGTAGATGTAAGTAAATTGGTCAAACATATAATGAGATAAAGGAATTCAAATTTGTTAATAACAGAGTATAGTAGCCAGAAGTAAAGGCTACTCATTCATGAATGTCAAGTTAAGAAGCTTTTATTGTCATTTTATCCATATAGAGATGGTAGAGTAAAGTGAAATCTAACAATGTTTCTCTGGGCCCATGGTGCTACATAAAACAACACAGCACTAAGAACAACGTACATTAACACAGTTCTACATTAAGTGCATGTGTGCAAACTGATTATCATTAACCAGTACACAGTATCTGAGTAAAGTGCAAGTAAAGATGCTAACCAAAAAAGCTCAGTTAGCATGAGGTTGTAATAACATTAAAAGTAATGTGCAAAGATTGCAATGTGAGTGCAGATATGTTCAACTGAATGTGTGCGAGTGTGTGTGTGTGTGTGCATGTGTGTCTATTGGTGTCAGTCCAATCTCTGGGAATTGAGGAGTCTGTTGGGGAAAGATCTGTTACACAGTCTGGTTCTGAGGGCCCAAATGCTTTGGTACCTTTTTCCAGATGGCATGAGGGTAAAGAGTTTGTGTGAGGGGTGAGTGGGGTCATCCACTATGCTGTTGGAGGGAACGTGTGGAGTAATTTGTTTGATGGAAGAGAGGCAAGGGAGACTCTGATGATCTTCTCAGCTGTCCAGTATGTGCGCTAAAGTAAAAAAAAAAACTTACTTTAAGTAAACATCCTACATAAAACTGGTTTAAAAAAAGGACCACACACACACACACACACACACACACATACACGCACACACATTCTGTGACAACTACTGGCATGCTAGAATGTTTTTGGGAGATGGAAGTAAACTAGAGGACCCATAGAAACACACTGGGAGCATATGAAACTTAGAATATAATCAATAACCCTGGAGCTGTGTTATATGAAGTATTAATAGCAGTAAAATAGTTGCTCAAGACAAGCGGGTCTGACTTTATAATCATTTATGTCCCATTGCACATTTACATTAGCCTACATCCCACTGCTTTGCTAATGTTTCTAGCTGTAAGACGCAGTGCAATTATCAGTGCAGGTATATTTATATTCATGTCATCTGCAATAGGCAGAAACAAAGGACACTTGTAACAAAGAAAATGTTTGAAAAGCAGTTGAATGTACAGTAGATTTTATCAGTCAAGATCTGCACTTCGCCTTAGAGCTGAATTGGCTTACTAATATGTTGGAAGTGCTGACGCATGAAGTTAGTTAGCAAGAGCGGCATCTAAATTTTATATGTTTGTTAGTCAGACTGATAGCCTGAAAGCACATATGCTTGGGGAATAGCACCAGAATTACTTTTTGCTCCAGTGTTAGAGTTGTGTTATAAAGTTTTATTGCCATAGTTGAGTAAATCTGTATCATCCATTTACAGGGAAACAAAATAAAAAAACGTTGCACATTCTATGATTGTTCTTGTTTTCTTCACTAGCGATTTATTAATTTATTCAAATCTTGAGAAGTTCACAGTGTAAATAACAAATGAGTTATATGAAATGAGTCAGTGAATGTGAGGCATCTCTGACTGCATACTAAAATAATGTTTTCCTTTCAAAATTTCAAAAACATTATGCAATGTACTGCCATGTTAGTTTTTTCTTTGTTTATGTTTATTTACATGGATATTTCAGCTTATGAAAACATATCAATCATGCGGAACTTAAGAAAATGTAGTCTAACTCCTAACTAGTTAGCAAGTGGAGAAACATTCTCTTACAGAAAATGTTAAAACTGCATTCTTGCATGTTAATATGAGTTTATATCATATGGCCTTAAATGGTTTGGGTCATCGTTATTATCACCAGCATGCTTATCCTGAAATGTAAATCTGTTCCTGGTTAACAATTAAAGTAGCCCAACTCCTTCTGTATTTTGTATCAGATATTGATTGTTAATAATCTAGTATTTCTTTGAGGATGCTTCTATGTTACATTAGTATTTTATTGTTTTAATATTTAGAAACGTGCTATGAATCCAAACCTACGCAGACAGCTGAAATGTTAATTAACATGACTAATGACTTGAATAATGTTTTGACTAGTTCTAAATACAGTCACCTTCACTTTCTTAGAAACACTAATACTGAGTAATGCCTTGCTTTGGTTTCAGAACTGCTTTTATTCTTTGTTGCATGGATTCCGCAAGATGCTGGAAACATTGAAGAAAACGATCCCTACACTATAACACCTTCACCAGTTTGGAATGTTTATACAAAGCAGGTTGTGTCCATGGATTCATGCAAACTCGGACAATACTCTCTATATTATACTCAATATTATTATTATTATATTCTCAGCCTTATTTACAGTAGTGTGCAATACAATCTCTGTAGTCGTGTGAACATTTAGATAGATTCATCATCAGTAACTGCTTCATCCTGATCAGTGTCATGGTGATTCTGAGCCTATTCCAGGAACACCAGACATGAAGTAGGACACCAGACCACCTACTGACATGTTTATGGGTGTGGTCAATGTGTGCCTCAGCAGAACAGGCTATGTTTTTCCAAACTTCAAAATTTTTGGTTAGTCTGGTCTCAATGCAGCCTCAGCTTTCTGTTCTTATTTGACAGAAGTGGAACCTGATGTGGTCTCCTGCTGTTGCACATTCTGATGTGCTTTTCTGCTAACACCAATTGTAGAGTGAGTATCTGTTTTGGCTACTGCTCACAACCTTTGGGTAACAATGGATAATCAACTGTCTTTTTATTCGCACATTGCTAAATTAACACACTACTCTCGGTTTCTTCTTTACAACATCAGAAAGATTCGGCCATTTTTATTCCATGCAGGCTGCTCACATGATTGTTCAGTCTCTTGTCATTTCAACACTGGAATTCTGCAACTCTCTCCTGGCAGGTTTCCTCTGAACAAAATTCAATCTCTGCAAAAGATCCAAAATGCAGCTGTGTGTCTTGTTTACCACCTTCCTAAGTTGTCTTCCACCAGCCTATTGCTGCGCTCTTTCTAAATAGCTTTTGGTAGCTACACATATTAGTTTTAAAACACTTACTCAAAGTTCTCATCATTCCTTGCACTGCTCCATGCTCACTCCGATCTTCTAGCACTGATCGACTGGTCCCACATTTCTCAGGGTACAAGGTAAGTATTCATTGAGACTCTTTTCTGTTCTCTGGCACAGAGGTGATGGAATGAAGCTGAATCACTGACTGTCTTCAAATGACGGGTGAAGACCTACCTCTTCCTGAAATACTTAAACTAGCACTTAGTTTACAAAGAAAACAAAAAACCTTGTTTGTGTGATATATTTCCCGCTAATAGAGTTTCAGACTCATCCTTAGTCTGTGACCTACAGTAGTATTGATGTATTCATTGACAAAGAACTTTTGTATCTCCTCTGGATAAGGGCATCTGCCAAATGCCATAAATGTAAATCTAAGTTACTTTAGGCTTTTTGTCAGTTCAACCCGGTCTGGCCATTCTCTATTGACATCTCTCATGAACACAGTGTTTTTGTCTACAGAACTGATGCTATTTTCTTTACTGCACCATTCTCAGTAAACTCTACAGGCTTTGTGTTGAAATTCCAGGAGGTCAGCCGTTATAAAATACTCAAAGCAGCCTGTCTGGCACCAACAATCATCATATTCACTGAAATTACATTTCCCCCTTTCTGATGATTGAGGTAAACATTGATGTAAACAAAGCTGCTGGACTGTATCTGCAGGATTAATGCATATTTGCATTTAATATAATAAACAATATTAAATATTTCGTTTTATAAATGAACTGTAACATTTTAAATGTTAATACATGTTTAAAGTAAATGCTCAGCAAATATTTACAGAAACTAATTAATGTTATTTAGCAAGGGATTGGGGCATATAACGCCCCCTCAAGTTAATTATGTTGAAAACGATGTTGGAGGTTCAGCAGAGTGCTTTCTGTCACATTCAAGCTTTTAAGTGAGTAACTGACACTCTTCTACAGCTTCATACACTACCTGCTCTATGCACAAAGATGAATACAGTGGTTCACACTGGCCCTCTATGTATTACTGTACATATCACATGCTAGGGCTAGTGACTCATAAACGGAATCAGGATATTCAAGTGCATTTACATAATGGCTTTAGTCCTTATTATACACTGTGAAGCATGCCATGTATCTAAAAAACGTAGTTCTCTTAACAATCCACTGCATGAAGGCACAAATATTCTTCTTCTTCTTCTTCTTCTTTTTCTTCTTCTTCTTCTTATTATTATTATATTCTCAGCCTTATTTACAGTAGTGTGCAATACAATCTCTGTAGTCGTGTGAACATTTAGATAGATTCATCATCAGTAACTGCTTCATCCTGATCAGTGTCATGGTGATTCTGAGCCTATTCCAGGAACACCAGACATGAAGTAGGACACCAGACCACCTACTGACATGTTTATGGGTGTGAGAGGAAGCCAGAGAACCTGGAGGCGAACAGAGAGGAGGTGAAATCCTGCAGAAATATCTGTTGCACCAGAATACCACCCAAAATCTAGAAGGTGTTTTTTCTTCTCTGGAATTTCAGGTAATCTTGGAATAACTTGAACGATCCTTGAGTGTTTTTAAGAAACAGCAGAACAAATCAGAATCAATAGGATCAAGTCTCCTTCAAACTGGAGGCATTAGTCCAATTCACTGAGATAACCATCACCAATTTAATTTAAGCCCTAAAAACCTCTGCTGATTTTGAGTCTGCATCATTCTCACATTTTCTTTATAACATTCTAACAAATACAACCTGTACAAACACTATGTAGGTGAAGTCTCTGAAATGTGATTAACATATATACAAAAAAAAAAAGGAAAAAATGAAGTATAGAAAAATGAAAGAAAAGAAATGAACATTTCAGCAGTAGCTTATCTTTTTATTAATACTTTCTGCTTTTTGTTAGACAGCAGTACAGATTGAAAGAACCTTCTGGCCTTGGAGAAAATTTTCAGGTACAATACCTCTTTTCTGCAGTTAAATAAACAACCATGCCAACAAAATGGTTATACCACATTGTTTACTAGAAAATTCAAAATTCAAAATTATGTTTGTATTTGACTGTTTTAGAGATTTTGATAGTGTATGACTCCAAAATGCAGCAACAGCTCTTCAGCTGTGATTCCTAAACAAACGTTTATCCTCTTGATCCAAATGTGTTCTTTTCCCATTCATCATTTTCCTTTATTGGATATACATATTTCTCAGAACACAAATCTCAGTAACATACACCTTACTGAAATGCTTAAATCAACAGTAGAAATAAATTCATCTATATCATAAGCTGATATTTTCCCTGCCCTAGAATGCCCTAGAACAGCATCTAGAATGATATCATGATATGATTCCTCAGTATGAGTTGACTGATGTTTGCTTCATGTCTGGCTGCAAGAAGACTCAGTCAGTCATGTGGCACCTGATCAGTCGTGTGGCATCTGATCAGTCATATGGAACCTGATTGTAAGGATTTCACCCCTGGTGCAAAGGTGTGGCTTGGATGTTGCTGGATTCACTGCCCAACTTCCCTCATGCCATAAAGTGATAACACTATCAACAAAGACATCAGTCATCTTGTTAAAATGTTTTTTTTATTTTATTCTTGCCCCCTGCTCTTCCTCTCTTGAGGTCTTGTTTGCTTCATGGTTTTTTGTTTTCTAAAATGTGACCAGACACACATTCCCTTTTTCCACTGTGCTGACTGTGTTGTGTTCATGGCTTTACCCAATACTGGAGTACAAACAAGGAGGAATACAATTAACTTGCTGTTCATGGTTTAATGTGATATTTTTTACATCACTTTGATTACTTTGGTTTGTAACATGTATCATAATAAATGAGATACATAAAGAGGGAATAATAAAATGAGAATGCCACAGCAAGATATATAACATTGTTCTTTCCTCTGTTGCATGAAATATGCATAGTATCTGCTCATGTGTAGGCATGCTGATAATTTGTGCTATACTATTTCTTATCTCAATTAATGCAGTATGGAATTCATTTACACTCTCTCTCTCTCTCTCTCTCTCTCTCTCAGTCTCTCTCTCTCTCTCTCTCTCTCTCTCTCTCTCTCTCTCTCTCTCTGCTTCAGGCTCACGTGGGGGAGGGGGAATACTCTTAATGAATTACGATGTCTAATATTTTTGGCTTGCTATTTTTGGTGAAAGAAATAATGTTCTTCAAGAAAAGAGTAAAAAGAGACTGTCTGGCTAAAATCGGAGGATATTTTTAATCAGCTGTCTTCACATCTTTAAAATAATTTGCAGCATTTCAAATTATTCAAATAGTACTATTTCAGTTCTGTTTTGCCCTGCCATACACGAATGTGGCACTGAACCTGAATTTAAAAGAAACATTGATCAATATTTCAGAGGAAGTACTGGGGATCCACTTCCTACTAATCAACACACTTTTTAACTTTTTTGCCTACTTCCAAGAATTTAGCTTATGAACTAAATATCATGGCCTGAATAAGTTAGAGTATGTATGGAGAAGGAGAGGAAATTGTGCAGGGCAGCAGACCCTAGTAGTAGGAGTTGAGGACTCATGTTTGAGAACATGGGACCGTGTGTGTGTGTGTGTGTGTGTGTGTGTGTGTGTAAGAGAGAGAGAGAGAGAGAGAGAGAGAGAGAAATATTACAGAAATTGCATATTGCAGAAATTATCCACATACATCTTTTATTAACACACTCCCATTCTAAATTTGTTTAGGTATTATTTATAACTCTATGCCATAGGCTATTGCCCTTAGCTGTCGCCACGGTAATTATTCTGCTTCATATATCTCATGCATTTTTGCACTTTTACTGGCTACTCTGCTCTTTCCTGCCATGCTGGCTTTGGCATTTACAACCAATGAAACAGAAGTGAAATTTCAACAGCCACTAGAGAAGTCTTGTCCTATTAGGTCTTGCTCTGGGCAGCATTAGCCTATTAGAGTAATGAATTTACAGCTTTGTAGCTTCATGAGGGACTTGGAATGAAGAGATATCTGTGAGCTGTCATGTTTGATTGAAATCAGAGGCTTTACTACTGCAAAACACATCTTAGCCTAAAGCTTCTTTAACAGTCATAGCCAGTACACCTTTCGGAAATCCCTGGACGGGAACGACTGCTACAAAAAAGATTTTATGTTTAATGTTAGCTGTCAGCTCAAAATAAATTACATAATGTGCAACAGAATTATGTGAACAGCAGCACCTAAGACATTCATTTTATAGAGGAGCCATCATGCTTGCGTTTGTACCAATTCAGCTCAATTTGTCTGAAGGGGTACAAATTTGAAGGTGAAGGTGAGTGGTGGTGGCACTACTGTATATCTAACAACTTACATTGTATAAAATCAAAAGAGATCTAAATGACATGTCCTGCTGAATCCCATCTGCTATGTTACTCTTACACTGACAGATTCACATGTCCACTAATGTGCTGGAAAATGTATGTAACTATCAGCCTCAGTAATAAAACATGTAATACTGACAGGGTGAAATCAAATCTTCAGTTGTAATGATTCTGCACTACGTTCACATTGGGGTGTAGTTTCATACTATAAAAAAAATTTCAGTTTTGTACTTTTACATAGCGTTGAATTGTGCTTAAATTAAGCTGAATCCAGTTAAAGTAATAAGTTGTTGATGTTAAATCTAACCAAAGTAAATCTCTTGCATGCTTGGACTGCTATCTCCCCCCCCCCCACAGTCTCCATTACAATGCAGCTGGTGGTTAAATATTTACTGTACAATTAAATGAACTTAGATTGTTGTATCAGTCTACCGATATATGGTTAGATATATGGTTATCTCATAAGCTCCTACACTAAAAGGCAGATTTTGCCATAGAATTTAATTGCACATTTTTAGCTATTAATTATTTCAGGCAGGACTGCAGGAAAGTGAATTTTGGTGTAATGTTCCCTCACTGGAAACATCACACTCATTGCTGCTTTCTCATATATTTTTTAAGAGATACCATTACCAGAGGTTTAAAAAGACGGCATCTAAATTTGGCTGCCCGCTTGCTTGGGGGGGCCGCCCCCCCCCCCCCCCCCCACCACCCCCACCCAACACGCCCCCCCCGCCCCCCCCCCACCCCCACACCACCCCCACAGCATGGACCATCTCGCAGGCCCACTACCGCGCACTACATAACCACGAGCAAAGACCCTT
>JAOTRN010000041.1:11960886-11982007 GCA_028566695.1 Bagroides melapterus | reverse complement strand
GAAATTAAGGTGTAAGGAATTTATGGATGTGCAATATAAAGACCCCCATCTGTCTTATTGCAGGATATGTTTAAGAATGTATCTGCATTAAACACACTAAGCATTAAATAGTTGGGTCCATAAGTATTTAGACAGTTTTACGATTTTGCCTCTGCACACCATGACAATGGATTTTAGATGAAGTGTAGGATTTCAGCTTTAATGGGTTTAACAAAAATTCTCTATTAACTATTTAGGAATTACAGACATTTCCCCCACATAATCTCTCCATTTTCACAGGCTCAAAATTATTTGGACATTTGACCAAAAAGGTCTGGAGATTATTCCAAGTGTTGAATTCAAATTTGTTAGCTGTTCATGGTAACTCTTAATCTGGAGTCCAAAAAGGTTTTGATGCAAAGAGGGAGACCATCATTAGGCTGAAACAACAAGACCTATCACAGAGATAGTGAAAGTGGTAGCAGTGAAGATTGTACCAAACGGAAAGACCTTTCCTTGCCGAAGAAAAACCTTTTCACAACATCAAGTCAAGGACACTCTTGTAGGCATATCATTGTCAAAGTCTGAGGGTTTATAGACGGGTTTAAGATGCAAACCACAGGCAACACCCAAGAACAGAAATGACAGATTAGACTTCTATAGAAACATCTGCAAAAACCTGGCTAGTTCTGGACCAAGATTCTTGGGACAGAGTAAACCAAGACAAACTTGAATGACAGGGAGAGAAGGATCCAAAGCATCCCACATCATCTGTCAAACCTGGCACAGGCTGTGTTATGGCATGGACATACAGTATGTATGGATATTAATGGAACTGGGTCATTCTTATTCATTGATGATGGGTCTGCTGATAAAATAGCAGGATCAATCTTTATGTGTTTAGAGTTATAATGTTCTGCTCATGTTCAATCATATTCTGCAAAACGCAAAGGAAAGCTCTTCACAGTACAGACAGATAATGACCCAAAACATACCAAGAAAGCTACCCAAGAGCTTCTTAAGGCAAATAAATGAAGATATCTTAAATGGAGTCAATCACCCAAACTCAACCCAACTAAGCCTGATTTATTTCATTTACTTATTGAAGACAAAACTAAAGGAAAGTACCACAAACAAGCAACATCGGAGGGATGCCACAGTAAAGATGCCTGGCAATGCAACTCAACAGGGGAAATTACATTTGTCCATATACTTTTGAGCCTGAGAAAATGGTAAAACAATGTCTAGAAATGCCTAACTGTTTATTGCAATCTTGAAAGCTGACTGCTGTTTTTATGAAATTAAGAAATTTGTGTAACTGTACAAATACTTATGGACTCCATATATGTAGAATGTAAAACCATTACATTTTTTTTTATCACAAAGAACTGTACTAATTTTTTTTCTGAAAGGCACATCAGTGACAAAGGTCTAAATTTAGACATTTCAAGTACACATTCAGCTACTGATGAAACAAAAAATAGGTATTTCAGCTTCCTTTCTTTGCTACCATTGTAAGAAAGATTGGCTCTGATACCCCAAGACTTTCTGTATGGCTGATCAAGAAGTTGAAATGATTCAAGGGAACTAGCACATGTGCTGCCATTTTACGACGTGTGCTATGCTGACCTTTTAAGTAAAAAAAAAAAAAAAACATTACAAAATGCGTTTTTTTTCCCAGTAAATGACACATTCACAAAATGCCATTTTAATTGCCTCTGACACTGGGTCTGGGCAACAGGCATTCTTTTCTGTTTTTCACAGCAGACTGATATGCTCCAAGCCTAGATATTAGGCCTTTCAGCCTCTACAAAGGCATTATCATAGACAGAAGTGGTGCACTCTCGGGGATATAGGTGCATCAATCTGCATGAATATTTAGTTGATGCTGTCAAAACGTCAGTGCAGTTGTATTTATAATCATTTCAATCTGAGTTTCAGAGTCCCTCCTGAATACCAAGTCTGTTTATGGAAATGACACTGTCATTGCTGTTCCATCAAGAACATTTGCATCCCACATTAATCTCTGACTCTGAATATTAGTTAATGTGACTTTTGTAAATTTAACTGTTTTTACATAAGTGGTGATATCAAGTTGGAAGAACTTTGTGATAAACAGTTGGAAGGAGAAGAAGAGAGATGAGATATAGGCGAAATAAAGAGTAAAATAAACATGTTGCAAAGAACAGCTCCACATTTTTTTAAAACAATGAAAGAGATACCTGGTCTTAACCCTTATCCTAAAAACCAAAGGCAGCAGCGTGGGGGCTAGGCTCAAAGGGGAATGCCATTAGGCACTCTTTGGCGTATTCAGGGATGAGCTTCATTTCCCTATGCTTCACCAGTAATTGAGATAAAGAGTAAAGGAGGAGAAAAGCTTGATCCCTGAAAACGGTATGATCTTTTATACCTCATTAGAGCTCATGCTCTTGAAGAGAGCCCAAAGCATAGCAAATGAACACTGCACTCAGAATCACAGCAAAAGATCTCCCTTTAATGCAGTCTTTCAGCACACATGCATTATAAATGCAGCTAAATGACCTTGCTTTGTAGTGCAGGAGGAAAAATGAAGTTTGGGTTTCTTTTCGGTGGTGTCAGGCTATGGGAAGAGAGCCATGTTTTGGCTAACACATTAATTAATTATTGAAGCTATTATCATTAAAATTCACATGTTGCTCTAGATTTTTGTTATCTGTTAAAAGCAATTAGCATGCATAGATGGCACAAAACCTTCTTTTCCCCTTATAACAAAATGCAAAATATTGTTGAATACTTAATGCTTAAAATAAGATGAGCATTATTTCTTTTCATTTTTATGTGTATTAGATACAATTGCAGACACACAAACACACGCACACACACACACACATATATATATATATACAGTATATCACACTCACAGAGCACTTTATTAGGAACACCTGTTCATTCATGCAATTATCTAATCTGCCAATCATATGGCAGGAACAAAATGCAGAAGATCTTGCAGATATGCGTCAGCAGCTTCAGGTTATGTTTACATTTATCAGAATGGAGGAAAATGTGATCTCAGTGATTTTGATTTTGGCATGACTTTTTTTTTTTTACCAGACAGAGTTTCATTACTTATACACCTGCTGATTTCCTGAGACTTTCATGCACAACTATTTTTTGAGTTTCCTGAGAATGCTGCATTTTAGGAAAAACATGAAGTGATCATCAGTTCTGCAGACAGAAATGGCCTGATGATGAGAGAGATTAACTGAGCATGGCCAGACTGGTTAAAGGAGACAAAAAAAGGCTACAGTAACTCAGATAACCACTCTGTACACTGTGTTGATCAGAAACGCATCTCAGAATGCACAACACACAATAAACCATGTTCCACTTCTGTCAGACAAGAACAGAAAAGAGTGGATAAAGACTCACCAAAACTGGACAGATGAAGACTATTCTGGTGAATTTCTGATAAATTGTGATTTCTGCTGAGGCACACAGATGGTATAGGTTCAGGATCTGCTACCAACAGCATGAATCCATGAAATAACAGCATGAATCCATGGACCCAGATCCATGCAGGTGGTATATTGGTGTGGGGAATGTTTATTTGTTATAATGGTGTCATTGCTTAAGTGCCCCAGCCTACTTGAGTTTTGTTGCTGATCATGTGCATCCTGTCATTTGCCCATCTTCTAATGGCTAATGTTCCATGTCACAAAGCAAAATTCATGTCAAACTGGCTTCATAAACAGAACAATGACTTCAGAGTTCTTCAGCCGCCTTTCCACTGAATCCAGGAGAAAACCTCTACAAAAGGCTATGAAGTATTAGTGTAGTGTTCCATGTTCCATGTGCCCTATGTGATGCCTACAGCACTTGATGAACCTTGAAAAGCCTGTCATAATTTGCCATGAATATTTTACCCAATCATCTACGTATCTCATTTGAAAACATGAGAGCTCCTAATCCCCAGAATTGTGGCCTCTCTATCTGCTATTCCACAGTGTGAAGGGCTTTCAGCTCTCACTCGGCCTGTTTACTACAACCTGCTTGGCTTCACGGTGACCCCAGTGTCTAAGCTCTTCAAGAAGAGCGCCTGTTTTTCCGTGTGTTGCCAAGGCGATGGCTTGCACGACGCAGGGTCGCCAAAACGGAGTGCACAGCAGGGAAATAGGCAGCAAGACTGTGCTCTTAAAAAGCTTCCACAATACTGTGCTGTGATCTCCTGTTATGGTACAAGAAGTAGACATGTTCTGCCTGTGTGGTAAACCAGTTGAAAAGCATGCCAGCATCCAATCTGAAAGTATCTTATTTGTGGTTGTGTGACACCTGTGAAGTTGTTATATGTTTGACTTGATGCACCCAGTTATTCAAAATATTAGATTTTTTCCTCCTTCCAAGACAGAGTGACATTTCTGGCACTACTCTGCTGTGGCAGAAATGAAAGAAAATGTTTAATGTCAAGTCTTGTATTTAATGACAGCCTGTGAGTGACTAAAAGCACAGCCTGTATGCTAGACATGATTGTGTGAGTGTGTTTGCACCTTCACTTCGATTCCCAACGATGCTGCCGCTCGCAGATGTTCTTTGATATTCATGAACAACTGCCTGTGGTGGATGTTACCAATAGCACTCACTTTCATCTGAACCCCATGGCACTTCCTCAAGTGTCTCCCAGCATACCGCCCCAGCAACACATCCCAGGGACTGCACATAATGCTCCATTCAGCAGTCCTGAAAAAGACCTAACCCTCGCCTCTTCATAAGCAACAAATGGAGACATCAATCCCCTGGACTGCATTCAAAAAATCTCTTTGCTTTTCATGTTCTAACACCCACATAAAATGAATGATATTTAGGTGAATATGATGCAATGTCCAATGCCATGATGAAGGCTTTCAGGAAGCTTAAACTGTCTTTGGTTTAGCTGCACTTCTTTTTTTTTTTTTTTTTTTTTTACTATTAGCCTACTCTGGCCACAGGAGAAATAGAAGAAATGATAAAATAGCCTAATAACTGTGAAAATGATAGATATATATCCCCTTTGAGTTGCCAGCATTCTGTGAGACCTGATATAGCTGGCCAGACTGTGTGCTCAGCATTGACTGGGTGCATGATTATGATTACAGGAGAACTGCCAGTATCCGGTTTATTTACTGATTCTCCACAGCGCCTTCCCATTTTGCGTCAAGTCCACGATCCAAAATGAAGATGACACCTCCAATTTCTTCTTTTCTTCACCAGCTATTATCATTTCATTCAGAAGACATTCCATTTTTCAAAAACCCCAGACTGAGGGCTCTCATTCTTATAACCAGACCAAATGAGTGTCAGCCAGATGATAATAGGCTCTTAATGGCTCAAATTAAACAATCATACTGACTCTGTTTTGACTAAGAACTGTGACAAACAAAAGATGTGCCAAAGTAAGATTTAAGATACTGATGTTAGGGTGGTGCACCGCTGATCCTTATTAGGATTGCAGACTAACTTAGAGCTGCCTTACAAAGCTGCCATCCTGTAGTGTCACAGAACAAGGCTTTGAAGTCTTACTTCTGATGTGTGTAAATCTCAGGAGGTCTGAGCATCTGCCTACCTATCACACCACATCTGTTCCAGACACTTTGTACCCGGGACCTCTGCAACACAAGCCTGGAAAAATTATACCAAACTTAGTAGATACAGTACTCCAATCATCAGGAAATAAAAAGAAGTGCCAATGTTTTATATCAAAATATGGTGCAATGGAATCTGAAAATTACAGAAGTTGATTCCAAATTGACTCAGCAATTCATCCTTCCTCAGAATGTTGTCACATTTTTGACTATTTTATTGCAGAATCATTTACTATTTGTAACACATTGACTTGCTCGCAGAGGGACACAAACGTTGGCCTTTGCTTTTTTGCTGTTCTCAGCTGCATGTAGACATCCTTAAATAATTATGGCCTGACCCTGGAACAAAATTTTCAACCTTTTCCTCCATATCTGTCTCCTCTAATGAGTGTGCCTGTGGTGTTGCAGGTGAGTTGTTCTTCACATTCGTCTAGCATCTAGACCTGAATCCATGTTGGTTTTGGCCGGAGCTCTTTTCACATGCCAATCAAATGTTGAAGAAAGTCAAAACCCCCACCTTCTGAAATAAGCAGTTTCTCTCGGAAATACGTCACACTGCAGAAGAAAAATGCATTTATATTTTCATTTCGCAACACCTGGTAAGCACACTTTGAATTAGGTGGTCTTGTGAAATATTGTAAAATACCAGGAACTGTAATTCTCTACAGAGAGGAAAGAGTTCCAACTCATCTTAAAAGCATAAATCCTTACCGCTTGAGTGCACACACTGGCATTTGTTCTGCTGTGTTTGGTGCTTCAATCTTAATACCACCCCTGTTCTTGTTGGCATTTGCTTTTCTGTTTCACGGGCTCTATATCAATGTATTCAGATATTCCGCTCATCCAAGCCAGGCTTAACAAAATTCCTCTTAATTCATTTAGACGCCTCCTTAAAATAATGGCCTCCTCTAGTTTATTGACAACTAAGCACAGAACTATAGCTGCCAAGCCTGAGATCCATATCCTGAGTTGTCATCCTGTTTTGCTGAAGAAAGCAACATAGCTACCAGTGCCACGTTAGATTAGGATCAGAGAAGAAGCACAGAGAGTACGGTGTGCTGTGTGAAATGATCTCAGATTGCTATGGCTCCATATAATCTGTGATGCTGCAAACTTTCCCTAAAACACTGTAATGTGTTCTGATTCTGCAATCCACACACCCACCCTCCCACTCACATGCACGCTCGTTTTTATGCGATGTTCAGGCTTTTTAGCGCATTTTATTAGCCAAATCGTGCCAGCAGGCACAGCCCAGAAAAGTAAAAGTGCAAAGACAAATTTTTAATTTGCGCCGATCAGACAGCATCCTAGCACTATAGAAAATGGAGTCTTTTCTATTCTCGGCAGTTTACCGATTGAGTGCTTTTGCTCAGCCTGCTCTACAGGTTTTCACCAGACAAATAGTGATAACATTGTTTTTTTTTTGTTTTTTTTTGTGTGTGTGTGTTTGTGTGTGTGTTTGTGCAAATGTTTAATCATCAGTGGCCTTAGGCTGGTGAAAGCAGACACTGAAACACCTGCTAGAGTTAATCACCTCATCTCACCTTCATAAATCAGGCAAAGGAACTCTGATGGTTCATTAGTGCAAGTACTGGTGAAAGGACATCTCCATTTCATTAATGTTGCTAATGGAAAACAGTATCGTCATTTTAAAGCTTAATGCATCTGCAGATTTTGGCTCTATTCAAGTTTTTCATTGTCATGTAGTGAAATGATAGATTTCAAAAAACCTAGTGCTTTTCCAATTTAGGATAAGCATGAGATGTTTTGTAATTTTTGATCACTGCATAAAGAAAATCCTGTTATCAAATCACTTTGGCTATTTATATTTCTTAAATGAAATATCGACTGTGTTTTTATATGGTCCCCAATAAATGATTTACTTGCTTTAGTTGCATTTTAAGGATGAAAAAAAACTGTAGCAAACACGTTTAATTTAACATCATGACATTTCAAAAAAAAAAAATTATTTCATTATAACATCTAAACCTGTTATGTCGACTAAATGTAAAAGTTCAATTTGTCAATGGGTAAATGAGATGAAAACACATGCAAAGACCACTCATGGTACAGAGACACACACTTCTATCATGCTGTCTTTCTGGTGAACTGTGAGGGGAGGTAATTGAACGTACTGCAGGCAAGTCACTGCAGTCACTTCTGAGAAGTGATTTTCACTTTGCTTATAGGAGACAGAGAGACTCAGAGGGGGATGAGGGGAAAAAAGGTAGAAATAAAGACAGCGAGAGAGACAGACCAAGTGAGATTAAGGCAAAGAGTGTGAAGAAAAAGAAAGAGGAAAGGGAGGGAGCAAGAGATAGGAGACTCACCGCTTTTGCACACTGGGCAGCACTGGTCAGGCTCATATATGGGATCCACACACTCTGTCTGCGGGCAAGCTGAGACAGAACACAAAACCTCCCCACTGGGTTCACATCGGCATTTCTCACATGGAGATACCTAGATATATAAACCCACATGAACATTACATTTGTTCAGAATAAAGTTGTTACACAGTGATACCAAACACACTATACATTTAATCCCAAAGAGCTTATATTTATGGACACACACACACACACACACACACACTATAAGGCCAAAAGTATGTGGACACATGACCATCACATCCACATGTGCACATTCCATTACCATGGCTATTAATATGATGCTGGTCCCCTCACTGCTGTTATAATAACCTCTAATCTTCTGGGAAGGCTTTTCCAATTTTGGATTGTTCATTAGTAAGGTCTGGAACTTACAGTATGTCGGGTGAGGAGCCCTGGCATACAGTCAGAGTTCCAGTTTATTCCCATGATATTCAGTGGGGTTGAGGCCACTCAAGTTCTTCTGTTCCCAACTTGGCCAACCATGTTTTTATGGAGCTTGCTTTGTGCACACTCTCATAATAGAACAGGTTTGGGCTTCAGTTCTAGTAAAAGGTACCTATAGTGCTACAGCAGACAAAGACATCACTAGAACTGTGTGTCCAACTTTGTGGCAACGGTTTGTGGAAGAACCAAATATGGGTGTGAGGTCAGATGTCAACAAACGTTCAGACATCATGTGTAAATGTTTGAACAGTTATTGTTATTAGAGTTGTCTATCATATATGCATATATGCAATCACAGTATAACTGAGGTCAAATTAATTAATTAATATGTGTCAATTCACTGGAGTCACTACAGAGGGTTCAAGATGTATACCGATGGTTAGCCTTTATAATAATATAGCATATGAAGGCTAGAATAAATTTTGTCAAATAAGATCTAAAAATGGTATATGCAGTTCATCCTAAAGAGAGATGATACAAAGATCAAGTAATAAACATGATGCACATTTGCTTCTCTGTAGCTGCTTTTTTTGTAAATGTAGTTCCATGATGCAGAAACTAATTCTGCTTTCATGGTAAATCTAGAGGTTTATACCATGGTTTGTTCATGTATATGTGTTCACAGATCCACACCATAATGCCCCAGAAAACAACAAGTATACTTACTTACAGGTTATGCTCACTCTACTTTATTTTTATGAGGCACAAAACACATGGAGTGTCTCTAGCTGAGAGAATAATAGACGATGTGCTACTCTATCTCTGCCAGAATGAAAAGGATTTATTTATGGCAACTTGTTGAACATGAACTTATTCTAACTCAAATACCCTCAACATCATCTGCATTTTCAGAGTAGACACACCAAACCTCCATAAGAGAACAACACTTCAGGGTCTTAACAGATATTATGCTCAGTTAAGTAACCTCTGCCAACACTCTAATTGTTAAGGTTGCCCTTTGCATATGTATTAGGATTACTAAATCCAGCCCCTAGATATTGCCACTCTTTGTAAATAGACTTAATTTGTGTGTGGTGTTGCAGAGGTCTCTAATGACAAGGCAAAGAAAGAGCAGCACATGAAAAAACATGAAAGCATGAAAATAAGCAGAGGCATAACAACAGGTAAAAACAACAAGCAGCTACAAATCTCTCTGGCCAATGACGCACAGTTCAAGAAGAATAATTGGTAGACCTGATACTGCTTCTCACCTCATGACACAAGTGCTGCGTCGGAGGAAGGCTTGTGACTAATCAGCAAGCACTGTCATATGGATAACCACCAAAACGTGTCCTTCTATTTTAACATCATGATTTGCATCTAAATAGCGGCTCTGGGATTACAGATGCCATTTAGATCATAGAACACCAGGGAAAACAATAACATCCTCTTGCTATGGGGTTATTCCAAGTGGACAAGAATAAGATTAAAAAAAGACTTTGATGAATGCTTGGACTGAGACAAAGAAAAAGTAAGAACAAGAATACAGCACATTTTTGTTCTGTTGCAATCAATAGTGAATCAAGGATTGATGTGCACATATTAGATTATTTCGACTTGACTCCACCAGAGCACAAAAATTCAATTCACCTTTGTGATGAACAGACATCTGGGGAACCAATGGTGTAATGTGAGTCGCATATGGGCTGGCAGTCATTTCTTTTTGCCACAAAATATTCTATAGATATCCGTAGAACTATATAGTTAATTAGTGATTTCCAGTGTAAACAGAAATTACTGGAAATGTTTGCAATGTCAGGTGCTGGCAAAAATAAATCATACAAATGACTGTTTACACTTGAGAAGAATAAATTTAAATAATTATAAAGCAATGGAATAAAATGAAATCAAGTGAAATGGTCTAACCTTGAACTCCTCCAGTGATGTGTAAGTCTTTCCTCTGAATTCACAGTAATTCTTCTGTTCTTTACACTGAGGACAGCACTGGCTGGTGTCCACACGCAGACAACGAGGGTGGACTTTTGGACACTCTGGCTGGTCACACAGGGGCCCCTCATCAGTGCACAGGCAAGGGCATGTGGAGGGTCCAGGAGTGAACTTCTCACCAATGGCAAACACAAAACCTGTCTCGTCCATGCATCCCTTGCCTCTATAATCCGGGTAAGCATACTCGTCAGTGGTGTCCAGTGAGGCATTGGCCTCTCCTGTTGGATCTTCGTCAGTTTTCTTTACAGTGTTCTGCTCAGTCCAGACCTCCAGTATCTTTCCCTGCAGTTTGGATCCTCGCTTTAAGGAGCTCCAGGTGGGTTTCATTTTGCTAATGCTTGTCCTGTTGCCACCTCTCACCGATTCTAGTCCTAGATTATCAATGTCCTCCATGTGCTGTTTGCCACTGGGGTTCACTACGCCCTGCTTGGAATGGCTTAGTGCCCACTCTAGCCGCTCCCTCTCCTCTGCCTCGGGCACTGGCACAATGGGATTGCCCCATGCATACGTCTGTACGAGCCAGGTTAGAACGATAAGTCTTGTTGTCATAGCAATAGAACACAGCATTTCTTCTCCCCACCACCTGCAAGGTGGGATGACACCTGGGCTTACATATCACTCCTCACATGGCAAACAGGATTAGACTCATCTGCAGCAAAATAAAAACTTCAGCTACTCACCTTCTTAAAACAGTCATTATGAAACATGATGGACATCCATCGTGGACGTTACCCAACTTCCCAAGGACTGCTATGGGTGTATTTAGCAAGAACAGCAAAACATTTAGCCAAAATCAATAACACAGTAAATGAATAAAACTGAAGTATTAATGTACTTCCCACAGCAATCCAGAGGTAATATAGCGCATTCATTTAAACCACCTTTTATTGATTTTGCTGTCCATTTATTAGTTGTGATTATGGTGCTTGAAATAGTTTCTGTCAGAGTTGTTTCTGTTCATAGAACATGAAGGAAATGGAAATGTGTTAAATCGTACAGAATTGAGTGCCATCACACATTGTGAAAGCAATCTTCCAGTTGCACCTCTACACATCGGTGATAGACACAAAAGTAAATTGCTTCAAAGATTGGAGGGCTGGATGATCAGCTTCTCAACCCTTCTCACCAATACTTTAGTCTCTGTCATTCCACAGCCAATCCAAGAAATTAAAGCCAGTTAGGTGAGCAGAGAGGTTAATTGGTAAGTGGACTTGAATCACACTCTGGCAGAGGTGACAAAATGAAATTGTGATTTCTAGTAGGCAGAATGAAATGAAATATCACCAACTAATGAAACTTTATCAATCGGCTTTACAAAAAATGTCGGTCCATCAGTTAAACATATGGTTTAATGGTCATGGTCCTCAGGTCCCCTTGTTCTGTACATGTCAGTGTTTTCTACCATCAGACTCCACTTATCAGCTCGTTAACAGCCGTTACTGCGATTCGGTTTAGGAAAGGCTAAAATCTGCAGTAATACAGAAGCATGGCTGGTTAAAGGATAAAGAGCCTGTTGATGCCATACACAGGTGCATAGACGCTTCAGAGCATTGCCTAAAAGCCTCACCATACTAATGTCTACTGTGGGAAAAGCGTTTGCATAACTCATCTCACTGACTTAACAGCAGCATAACAATTTAGAATGTGATTCCACATTAACATTCCGCGATCTTGACCACTTTGCGGCTCGCCCACAGACTTTAATAGCGTATTTAGTAGCAAAGACTACTGAATACAACGCAAAATACACAAGCCTGTAAAATCTCTAGCATTTTTATTTTAAATCTCCCTGCTAGTGTTGGTATCAAAATAAAAACTGTTGGTCAAAATTTATTAAATTATTTCTTTTTGACTGCGACTATATACCCTAAAGAAGCAGTTTTTATTCTGAATTGAACTGATCAAAGGAACATAAATCACTTTCACAGTATGACTTGCCCAAGTCCATACAGCACAAATTTAACTTAACTGTGCCCTTTAGGAATACATTAATGCTCTAACAAACACCGTTCTATTTTGGATGTAATGACAATACCTGTATGCCTTTCGATGAAGCTTTTTAAAGCTCCTTGGTTCGTTAAAGACGAGGATTATTCCGCGCTCTTCCAATTCAGGTTTCTGAGCATCTCCACAGTGTCTCCACCACACACTGTGCATGCATACATCTCCTAACTGCGCTCTCAAACGCTGGCCAACGTTCTCAGCAATTCTGGGTTGCCATATTTCTTCGTGTTATCCACCTTTTTGATAAATGGTCCCTGAAATTCAAATCAGGCTTGTATAAAAGAACAATATGTATAATTACTTAAAAAAAATAAAAGAACCGTAAATTCTACCGTATAAAACAGTTTTGTTTCGCCCAACTGCTATTTAAAAATAGACACTTTAACGGATAGAATCCCAATCTGGCAACACAGGAACTGTCGGGGTTTGGGGCTGAATGGCTGCCTTGAGCAATAAGTTGAGGCTGAGAGAGAGAGAGAGGACCAATGCTGAAACGAATGAAACGTTTCAAAACTCATATTAGCGTGCTAATCAAATGTTAGGGTTCCTGTGGTGTCGAACACATTAGTACGGTATGCAGTTTTTGATGTAGCCTTATGTCAACAAAGCAAACCTGGGTGGCTGCAGTATTTTTTATTTTATTATTATTTTTTTTTTGCACCTATTAACAGACGTCTTTTTCCAGAATGACTTATAGAATGCTTTGCACTCTCTATCAAAACGTATGTTAGTGTGGCAACCTGCAGTTTTACGCTTGGGTTTTCCCCTGGTTCTCTGGTATAAACCTACCTACTGAAAACATGCCACTTGAAATTGCCAACGTATAGCTTTGTGTGTGTGTGTGTGTGTGTGTGTGTGTGTGTGTGTCGGGGTGGGCGGCTACGGTGTTAAGTACATCCAGGGTGTATTCTCATCTTGCACCCAGATGCACAACCTGCCAGGACTGAATTGCACTATTCCAGTCTCAAGATGACAAAGGGATGAAATGTCCACCGAAGTGGCTTCCATGAATAGAAAAGGCCTCTTCTGATCAAAATGTGAAAGTGGTAAAAGCCAAATGAACCTGGCACTGTGTATATAAATGTGTATATGGGTGCATGAAATCCAAATGCCATGTGGCATCATCATCAACAATAACAAAAGAGACAACATGAGAGAATTTCTCTTTCTATATGACACTGTTTGGGTTAATCAATAAATATACTTATGAAGAGAGGTGATGTAATGTAGAGTTTTACATGTAACAACAACGAGAAGGTAGTTTGAATATGTATGATGTTTTATAATATGGTTCTATGAACACTGGATAAATGCCACGGCCAGTAAATATAACCTAGATACCTTTGCACATGTGCAGAATCACACATATAACTAGAATGAATATCACCTGGATGCGTGTTGAGGCCTTGGTTTCCTGAGAGTTTATTTGTAATTCAAGCTAAAGTCAGACAAAAACTTATAATACTAAGTTACGATGCTACAGTATCAATAGGAACTGACACAGCCACATGTTAGAACTGACTGGAAAGGTGTTAAGAAGTTGAAACGGAGGCACGCTGTTCTTTTCTTAAGCTCCCAGGTTTATGCCAGTCTTCTGTATTAGTGCACTGCATTGTTCACAATGCAAAACTTTAGCATGGAAGGGCTTATGCTTCTTGTCTCAGAGGTTTGAACCACAGTCAACAAAAATGAAAATGTCCCCATTTACCTTTCCAAACCTTTCCCAGAACTGGGACTCCACTTGTTAACAACCATTTTAACCATGATACCACACACTGTAAAGTGTAGTGAAGGCACATAGGAGCCAATCATCCAATTATAGTAGTATCGTGACACCTCTTGCTATCAGCTATCTGTCTGTCTGTCCTTGAAAGGCATACTTCAAAAGGAAAAATGTTCTGGCACAATAGAAATATGTAAATATGCATCACACAGATAGACATCAGGTGACGTCAGGTGATATGTTACCTGACCAGTGTGGAAAGCAGTGAGAAATTAACTACTGCTCTGATGTTGTGAGAAAGTACAGGACTAATTATGAAACAATGCTTCAATAACAGTGATCACTAGACAGCAGGATATGTGGAACACAGAGGAAGAGATGCCAAGGAATTATTTGACTGCAATGTCAAATATCAGTGAAAATATGAGGGGGAAAAAACTGAAGGTACAGTGGTGAAGGGCATCGTATGGAAAATGTGGATGAGTCAACCTAGTGGCATGTATTCATAGTCCTGTAGGTTACTAGATGACAGGGAATGTGAAAAGGACAGGGAAACCCCACTCAAAGAGAGGTAACTGCTGTACTGAGAAAAATTATAGCTAAATCATAGACAGTGTAGTGAGAGATAGTTAACACATGCTGGAAAATAATTAGGGAATGCAATTCAAACTCGGAGAAATTACACACACCACAGCAGAAGAGATGGTAGAAGATAATAGGAGTCTTTTATCAGCCTTAGAAGATCTCACAAGTAGACACCATGTTAAGCAGAGAGCTTCATAAGGTGTGTTTGAGATTTGACTTATGTGTATGATGTGAGAAGAAGAGAAGGAATGATTGTATTTACTGTAAATATTATGTCATACATTACAGTGAATTTGGTTTCAGCATGTGTGCCGTGAGTCCAGATGAAATTTACCACCTGGAAGTTATGAGGAGTGAACTTTTCTTGCATACAATAGGACTGTTGTGCCTTGGGTGAGGTGATTATGTCCTTTAAAAAAAAAAATCTTCTCCTATCCAGCACATATCTGCATTAATGTTATTGATTTTTCAGTCTGTCACAATCATTTCCACAAGGCTGCTCTGATGGGGTGAGATGGGAAAATCATTAATTCACCATTAAACAAAAATGTAGGCAGGGATGCATTTCAGTGGGACTCAGGCTGTTTGTTCTGGTTTCACCTCTTCACAAAGAAGAGCTTCTTCTAACACTAGAACAATCGATCCAGTCCAGCAATCTTCAGGTCTTAGCATAAAGACCTGATTCTAAAATAGTTTACATTTGGGGCTGGTGTTGTGTTCTGTAACTTGGCTGTGAATGTGTGTATTGCTCAGGAGGTGACGTTGTTACATCAATGTTGAATAGGGTCACTGCTGACTGAAAAGAAGACAGGGGGCCTGAACTCAGCAAGTGACAACATGGTAATGTTTTCATCAGAGCAGATGCCTATGTATGGAACCTGTGAAGAAATCTGTTAATTCAGTACCTGTGAAAAGGCTTTTTTCATGCCCAGTTAGGGGAAGAGGTAAAATGAAGTTCATCCCTGACAACACCAAGACATTTGTTAAAAAGCCATTAAGATAGAGCCATTTATAAAACGTGACTAGCATTGCACTATAATAGAATAACACAATAGTAGCTCTCCAGTCATTGTTATATACACAATCCCATGAATGGCACATATTAAATAACATGTTACCATTTTGAATATTTTGTTATTCTGGTTTGTACAGGGATCAGTAATTGGGATTCAACAAATGAATTAAAGTTGAAAATGTGAACTCGGTGCATCCTGTGGGTGAATTGCCTTGTAAAGCATAAGAAGATAAATTTCCTGCAGCATATCAAAAAAATTCAGTGCTCCCTTCAGCTAATACAATACCATACTATAAATCAAAAATGAGCTCTATTGAAATGAATGAAATTATAAGAGATTCACTGTGCATCGAAAAAACAAATTCTCCTTGAGGAATGCATAAAAGTGCAAGCTTCATTCAACCAAAATATCTCATAGTCAAGCAACCAATGTATTATTGAAAACAGCTTCAGTAATTTAGAACTACAACTGCAGCATCAGCAGACGTTATCTTTGCAGAAATCAATAGAAAGTTATGAATGTCAGTTGAATTTAAAATATTCTGTATTTCATTAAAAATGCAACAATTTAATTTGAAACATTGTCACTTTTATTTATATACAGTAGCACATTTAAAAGACAACGAGTGCAAGAGTCCAAAGTCAAACTTACCAATGAAATAAACGACAAAGAAAATGCGATCAAATTTAAATAAAATAAAACATTTTAAAAGAATAAAACTAACACAGTAAATCAAAGGAGAAATAAACACATTTAAATGCTAAACTGATAAAAGAAAGAAAAAAACAGAAGGCCTGAGTACAGATCCTAAAGACCTTCAAATTCCATGGGAAAATTAATATGTTGAGGGAAAATCAATGAAAAAGTTGCATTTTGGAATGTCCTGAAAAAGAAAGAAGTATACAAACAACCAGACATGGAGCAGGTCAACCAAAGACTAGAGCAGTTGATGAAAGCAATATTGTGAAAGCTGTGAAGAAAAACCCAGACACAACATTCAGTGACACCACAAAGCCTTTGAGAGCAGAAATATAGAGGACATAACACAAGATGCAAACCAGTAATCACAAAGATACACAGAGAACAAAATTCTCAAGATTAACCTCTACCAAAGTGATGGAAAGGCCAAAGAAAGGTCTACTCATGATCCAAAACATATATGCTTATTGGTCACAGTGGAGGCTTGGTGATGTCATAGCTTGGTCTTGCATCTAGAACAGGATCACTAATCTTTGCCGAGCATATAACTCCTAGTGGTAGCAGCAGAATTCATTCAAATCTAATTCAAATGGATCCAATCTATTTTGAAGGAATCTTATTATGCAACTAGACAATGACCCCAAACAACAAAGGACTTTATCAGGGGAAAAAGTAGAAGGCTTTAAACTGGCCAAATCAGTTCATCTCACCAGACCTTAACATTAAGATTTTTTTTTATCTCAAATAAAATATTTCTTCAGTTTGTTGGGAAAAACCCCCCAAAAGAATTGGCCTTGTTGTTTGCGTTTGGAGTTTTAATTCTGTAATTCTGTTCCAAATCATTTTCATCATCTTTTTGGTACCAGTCATTAGATGAGCAGCTGCAATGTGGACAAGTTGAAGACAGGACAGGGTTCATTTTTAATATTCCTTGTAGAGGTAATTGCAATATTCAAATTGAGAAGAAACAAAAGTATGAATAAAAGTCTTCAATGAGTAAATGACAAGAAACACATTAATTTGGCAGCAAAGATTTTTTTGCATAGCTTTGAATGGTATTTGACCAGTGTCCCAATTAGTTAGCTACAGTTCTTGTGGAGTCTGGATGACCAAGTATAATGAATTCTGTCTGTCATTATTTAAAACAGAGAAAGTTTTTAAGACAGCCAGCATTTAATATTTGTGTTACAGTCAGAGATTTTGCAGAGAGACATTGGGGAAATACAACTATTTGTCATCAGCATAAAATAGTAGGAAATGTTGTATTTATGAATAATGTACCCAAGGGGAATCACTTACATAAAGAAAAACATAAGGGCCCAGGATGGACACCTGAGGTACACCACTGATCATTTGTGTTCACATTACACTTTTACTTAAATGTTAGGTGTAAAGTGAAATGTGTTAACGCCTACATTTAGGAGAAAGAATTATTAAAGAATTATATAAAAACAGCCTAACACATTGCATATACCCATCAAATAGAGCATATTAAAATACATAAAACAATAAATAGTCTAGTCATAAATTTTAGTAATGTTGAATTTTCTTCTTCAGTAAAGATTAAATTTTTTCATTTGCATATATTCAGACCTGGGACTAATGAATAATACTGATAACTCAAGAATACCATATGGCTTCAGAGTAGTCCAGAGGGAAAATGAGAGGCTGCAGCATGTCAGCATGACTAAATAGGCCCCAGGCCAGCTATTACTACATAAAGCCTAAGAAAGATGTACACCATTAGGGACAAAGGACTACAGCAAATTACTACAGTTTATAATAACTATAACACAAATATAACCCATTCTCTGGAAGTGATACATATCACCTCTGCTCCATTACAGTCTAAGTGAAAAATGAAACATGTCCATAGTTACAGTTAACTGAAAACAACAGAAACATCAAGAACATAATGCAATCACAAATACCAAAAATATAGTGTCATATACATACATGCAGAACTTTGCTCAGGTCACTAGAACATTGGATATTTTGCATAGTTGTATACTCTATTGGTATGATATTTTCATTTTTGTCCTAAATTAATTAAAATATAAATTTTCTATTTTTATGCAACTAGCACAGATGATGTCTTCAGTGAAAGAGAATCAATGTGGCTACTGAAACTGAATTTGTATTTATTTTATATCTAAAATGTATACGTATAGATGCACTATATTTGCATGCAACTGACTACTTTATACTTTATAAGTTTGAGGCAGTCAAACATTCAACATTCTGTAACTATAGTCACATTAATTGTGGTCAAAGGGGTAGGAATGGAGTGTCAGAACAAAATATATATGACTTGACATTTAAATCATTCCTCGATTAAATTCCAATAGAAATGAAGGATGATGTGAGACACATTTCATTTGTGTCCTGTTCATTTGCATAGTATTGTACAGAAATAAACAAAATCTTCAAAGATGCCCCAAAACCAGAAAACATAGCATGTAAGTGAAGGACTGTCAGTTGTGGTCAGTAGGGGGCGAACCTCTGATGCTCCGTTTTTTTGACAGTGGCTGAGGCAGGGATTTTTGTGGTGTAGGGAGTGAGGCCCGGCGAGGCTGCAGTGTGCACGGCCAACAGCGGCACAGTTTTCATGCCAAGCAGGCTGGAGACTGGAAGAGCATAGTGGGTAGTAGGGATGGAGGACATGGCCGGGGGTGAGTGGACGTTAATGGCCGAGTGAGCAGCTAGCATGGCCGCAGAGGCAGAGGCAGGAGAGGCAGATTGGGAGAAACTCAGCCCGAGATCAACTGTCGTGCCAGAGGAAGAGGAGGCAGCCTGGATGCTGAGTTTAGCCATCTCTAAACTGCAAACACAAACACATACCCACACACATTCCACCACCAGGGGCCAGGGAGTGAAGGAGGGAGGCAGGACAATGTTAATAGTTAGAGTAGGCACAAATGAGGGTGGACGGTACACAAAAAAGCAAAAGACATGGGGATATGAAAAAAGAAAAATCAATATGGAAATGTTATGTGTTACAAAGAGAAAAAACAACAAGGATTTCACATGCCTTGATAAGTATTAATAAAGCTGAGGGGTGCCAACATAGGTGGGATTAAACAAAAGGATGGAGCATGAAATATTTCATTATAGTGGTATGCTAAAAGTGTCAAATTCGTTTAAGCTGTAAATACTGTAATAAAAAGTTACATCTTTAAAAGCAAGAGGGCTTGTGTTGTGGCTCAGAGGTCCTCTTACCTGGCACTGATGAGGTACTGCGCCAGGCAGATGCTGGCTGGGGAGCCAGTAATGGTGACATGACGTACTGCTGAACCATCTGTGGCACTGGCTATCTTAATTTGGGCACCAGACATCTGGCGAATTTCATTGATCTTAGTGCCTTGTCTGCCAATAATGCAGCCTATGAGCTGAGACGAGACAAGGGTAAGCGGCACATGACATAATTTATTGGGAAGCTCTGAAAGTAATAATAGTCATTTTACTGGTGCTTCAAAGAAAATTATTGAATTCACACACACACCGAACACAGAAATTTTCCTGTAATTATTGCTAGGACGTTGGTTTTGGGAAAAGTGAGAAAAGTATTTTAATTAAATACTAATGCTTTATTAATTACTGACCCTTTTTTATGGTCTCACTAATGCCATTTTGCCACAGTGAGAGATTAAAGTCACACTGGTGACAGCAGCAGTGAAAAGGGAGGCAAGGGCTCAAACATCTTCTGTACCTCCAGTGGTCTCACAGCAGGGTCTTATGTGTCACTGAGGTCATTACTGAAATGTGACCTGTCATGAATGCTGACAATCAGTCACATTATGCCTCAAGCAAGTTTAAAGGCTAATGCATGCATTTTGTGCACGGTGTAATCGTGCAATCAGAAAGACTTACCTCATTAGGTATGCTCAGCTCATGAGAACTTGGCGAAACGGACATATCCAGGCCTGTTCAGGAAATAGACAGCAAAAACTCACAAAACATTTAACAAGGTCATGTCAAGTGGCTAAATACACAGTATAACATGGTCTACATCACTAATTGACTGATAAACCTAATAAAGCTATGTCAAAATCAAGCGAAGTCAAACAAACTGAAACAATAACATTAATATGCGCCATGTAGAAAGCAGTAGGACTTTTCAAATACACAGTGCTAGACACGAAAAAAAAAAATCATAATTATATTTGGACTGCACTGAATAAAATATCTTTTCAATTAAACATCTACCCAGAGGAGGTCTCTTATAGAGTAGTGTCTTTTTTATTAGAGCAGTTATCATGGTTGGCCTGTTGCTGTTTGTGTGGCTGTGGTGTAAAAGGGCTGGAGATGAGTGGTACTCTGGTGGACTGATCAGGTCAGGGGTGGTGTAGAGGTATACAAAGAGTTGCACATGTGAAGACCAGATCACACAGACACAAAGCCCCTAAAATGCTGTAAAAGTGCATGATTTGGCAATGAGCAAACAGTCAGCTGAGTCATGAGAAACGGTTTCAGCTAGTGAAAGATTCTTATGATGACTTTAATGGCCTTGTGATTTTAATTTGCTTTTCCTTTCCTCATAGTGCAAGAAAGTAAAACTTAGCTTGGTTGATAGTGATTAAGAGAGAGAGAGAGAGAGAAGAAGAAGAAGAAGAAAACAAGAAAGAATAGGGTGAGGAAAAAAGTAGCCAAGACATATGTTGAACAATGGACAGAGTGACATAGGGAGAGAAAAATTTCCCCAGGGATCTTTGGGTACATACCAGGGAAGGTAGGGTTGCT
>JAOTRN010000041.1:11907218-11918432 GCA_028566695.1 Bagroides melapterus | reverse complement strand
TAAAACAGCCTCTGTTGTGTCCTGCAGATACACCAATGCCTAGTGGCATTACACTATACTCTGGGATAAATGTCCATGGTAATATGGAAGTGAGTGCATGTTTTATCATGGATAAAAAAAAGTGATATACTGCATTTTGTGGATAACATTTTTACGAGTGGTTCTGCTCTTGTTGTACAATCAAGCCATACTTTGTGCAAAATAAAATAAAAAGCAAATTCATGTTATATGACTTGTGGTTGAACTACTGATTTGTTTATATGGAGGAAAGCCTACACATGACGTAGCATTCTAACCTACAAAGACAATAATGTATTCATAAGAAATTCTTAATATTTCACAGTGTTCCTTTCTGTATTTACTATATTTACCTTGTGAGCACATTACTTAATATATACTATATACACTATACTTAAAGTAAGTATTGACTATCAGCCCAGGAATTAAGAAAGATGTGAATGCCTGGCAGTCAGTAGTTGGAGAATGCCTGTTTTGTGGAGCTACCACCAGAGAGCAGTGTCATTGTCTTCTAACAGTGAAATCGTGATGCCAGATAAATGGGGACACCACCACAGTTATGCACTCCATCAACACATGCCCATAGATGGGGAGAAAATGGCAATGCTCTTATGATGTGTCAGAGAACATTGAGGAAATCCAGCATTTTATGTGATCACTTAGCAAGCTGTGAAGTTCATCTTGTTACCGATAAAAAAACAAATATGCATTTCATTAATACTAAATAATGTCGTTTATTTCAGTATAAGCACCAAGAATCTAGGATTAGTGATGGCTGCTTAAATCCACCACAGAAAGGGGGAGTGGAGGGGTTTTGTATTAATAGTTTTTCATGCAGTGAGTTCAGAAATGGAAATTAAACATCTGTCCTGCAATAATCACTTCAGTTTAATAATTTAACCTTTGATTTATCTCTTTTATTTATCCCTGACATTTCATTTGTCTTTACTATTTACAATATATTTCTGCACAATTTAGGTTAATTGGGAGATATTTGTATATTTGTGTGTTAAAGGAAATGCAAATCAAAGTGGGGTTGTAGCGCTCTTAATCTGTGGACATTGAAAGCTCAGTGAATGCTTGTGCAAGACCACATTCTTCAGCTCACGTGCTGCATCCACACAATAACTGCACCCTGATGTTCTGTGTACAATAATGCGATCTGTAATTAGTGGCTGTTAATTATAGCCTAACATTAAACCAATAGTGACTAGGCAGTGACAACATTCTGTTTGGGCTTCTGCAGTCAGAACCCCGTGCTACAAAACAGGTTATTTGCAGTATAATTCTATTTATTTATTTATTTATTTATTTGTGCGGTGGGGAGTTGTTGGGGTATTTGCCCTGATGGCTTCCAAATCCACAAATAAGTGTATACTAGCATGGTAGACTATTTGTAGTTAATGGAGAGAAGGTGCTGCCACGAAATTATGCCAACAACTGAATACTGAACTTACATTCAAGGCAATAAACTAGAGAAACATGAAGCTGGATGGTACAGTAATACAGCAGGTAGCACCTCACAGCTACAGGGTCTCTGGTTCAGTCCTCTGGCTACTGTCCTTCAGAGTTTCACACCCTCAGTCCATATGCACATCACAAGATAATGAGTGTGTCAGTGTGTGCATGGTGCCCTTGGCATACTATTCAGGGTGTTTCATGCCTAGTGTTCCCAGGATCCAATCTGACTACGACCAGGATGAAATGGTTAATGAAGATAAATGACTGAATTAATGAATTTTTTAAGTTAACATAGAAAGTACATACTGAGGCAATTCATTTTAAATGAAGGAAAAACGTCCTATATATGCTCATCATCCACTTTATTAAGACCACCTATACACCTGCACATTCACGCAGTTATGTAATCAGACAAGCATGGAAAAACATCAGCTCAAAACAAAATGGCCCACTTATTCTGACCCCTCTTTTCATCGAAGCGTTTCCAGACAGAGAACTGTCGCTCATTCAATGTTGTTCGTTTTTTTCACCAATCTGTGAAAAAATAAACTCTAGTGATTGTTGTACATGAAATTCCCAGCAGATCAGCATTTACAGATAAACATCCACACAAGGCATACAGTCACAGCGATAAGACTTGATTCTTTATTTGACGTGAAAACGCTAGTGAAGCTCTTAATTTGATTCTGCATGATTTGCATTTCCACATGATTGGATGATTAACCACCTACAGGAATGGGCAGGTGTACAGGTATTCCTTATAAAGTGGACGTTGAGTATATATTTTGGTAAGGTCACCCAATTGTCTATTCTTACCCCTGCCTTTTGCCCCGTATGTCTCATAATCTGGTCTTCCGGTAACTTGCAGTTCTCTACCCTTCACTGCGGAAAATGGCCACGTATTTCACTGTTATTAACTCCTTCCTTCACCCCATGATCGAAATATATTTTGCTGGAAACTTAAATAACTTTGTGCGGAATAAAGTGCCCGCCCACTCAGAGAAATCAGGTGTGTCTGTGCAAAGCCCCGCCCACTTTTACCTTACATGGCTATTGTGAGGCTAGTTGATTGACAGCAGGCAGCAGCTACTCTGGGCTGCTGAGACATGGCGGAGCTTACAGTTTGAGTAGGGAACGCCAATAGTTACGGTAGTTTCGCTCGCACTAAAATCGACACGTTACCGAATAAATGGCGAAGAAGAAATTATAAAAGTGGATGGAAATGTTGCTGCTCGGAGAATTGCGGTGGAAGAGGAAAGAAGTGGCTAGAAAGTAAGTGAGCTGGCGAAATGTATCTTAGCTCTCCCTGTTTAGTGCAGTCAACAGCCTTAGGCAACAAATATGGCTTCGTGTGCCTTTTTGCTCTGTGTAATCAGAAACTGCTGTATTAAGCCATCGTATATCATGGCACAGTCCCTCAAATCGTACAAGTGACCATAAGCAAGGGAGTTCCTGCTGGGGTATCGGGGGTTCTGTTGGGTTTGAGTCGAGGTCACCGTCTCCGCCGACATAACAAGAAGCTAGCTTAGCCAGTTAGCTAGGGAACTGCGCGAAGTGCAATGGAGCCGAAGCACAAAGAGTTGTTAGAGCAGTGCCACCAGAACTTGGTGCAGTCCATCCCGGACGCGCAGCGACTCATCGAGCTGCTCGCCAAATCCGGCAGCCTGAGCGAGCGGGACACACACGAGCTGGACCAGAACTGTTCCTCCAGCTCAGAGAAAGTGGACCAGCTGCTGAAGATGCTCATGAACAAGGAAAGCGACCATTTCCTGGCCCTGTGTGTGGCACTGGAGAAAACCTACCCTCACCTGTATTCTGCCCTGTTCAGCAACGGTGGAGGACCGGCAGATCACTCCGGTAAGAGTTACAGGATCACTAAATTCTTCACTGAGAGCAGGATGTAGGTCGCCATGTCTGATCACACCGCACTAAGTGGAAGCGGTGCTGAGATTTGGTGTGAGATTTCGTCTTTCCTCAGTAATAACACCAGTGTAGAATATAAATATTACACCGGCTCCCAGCATACCTTTGTGCAATATTTCCCATTAGATTCATCTGAGTAACTAGACAAAATGAGTTGAAATTAAATCCATAATAAATAATGACAGGGACAGAATGTGATCAGACACTGAGTAATAGCATTCAGGAGTTAAGTTAATACTGATGAGCCAGAATCTCAAGTGCAAAAGCTGACACCAATTTTTAACAACTTTGATGTAAGAACAATGAAAAGTATAGCATCTTTAACGTAATACTTTTCACATCACGTGTTCTTGGGGCACGTCTTTGGAAGTGGTGGTTTCCATGGGAACACTTGCCTGTCCATATGAACATGTATGTGCCTTATTTGCAATCCTTAAACGGCATAAATTTGTATTCCGTAATTAACTTTTTGATTACTTTTTTGGCCTGCTGTCAGGTAAATGAGCTAAGCATGAGGATCATTGTGATTTCCCATGTAATCTCTCATGCCATTTCATCTGATGCTGTTCGATTATTTTGTTCTGATTTCCCATCTTTCAAAATGTTGTCCACTTTATAGTTGTGGTGATGATAAGAAATGGATATTAAGTAACAAAACATGGAGGAAGAGTTGCTTTCAGAAATTGTATTCAATATTGATGCATGCTAAAAGCAAAAAAAAAAAAAGTGTGTTATCTCAGCATGGCACTGAGTGCTGCTTCTGCAGGCTTCGAAGATTCTCTTAAAGGGAAGAACTGTCAGCTCACGTACATCAATAGTTGTGATTTCAAGCATATTCTAACCCACCACTTTACCTTTTACTTAACCGTTGCGTAAAAGAGACTGTCTGTGGTCAGACGGTGTTGATTAATTGTCTAGAACAGCATGGCTCCAATAGTAGTTCCCCTCGGTTTATATGAATGCCTGTGAGCCGCTAATTCACCAAGACTTGTGTGATAGACAGTCTGCCAAATCTATGGCTAATATTAAACAAACTAAAAAAAAAAACCTGTTAGTTTGTCCTGTGAACCTTTATTTTACATTCATGGATGAGGACTCCATCATCAGTGCTTTATAATGTTCAGTAAGATTTCTGTCATGGGAAAGTTTTCAGGACTTTCAGTTGGCACTTTTTTGTTTCCCTGTAACATCATGAGACTTATTAACATGTGATAACTAGTCTATTGCTGTTTAAAGCTATTTTAATGTAAGTGATTCTGCACAAACCTACGCAGGTTCAACAACATTAAATATTGCTGTTTTCTCCTGTATATTCATTCACAAATTTCTGAAAACAACCTAACTCTCCCTTTACCAACCTGGGAGAGTGAAAGCTATTACATGCTTCTTCCTGAAAACCTGAAACCAGGAAACAACATCTTTTGGAACTACTGCTCACAAGTGGCACTGGGCAGCATAGCCCTGTGCTGTGTACTTTCTTCAGCATACATGAGCTCACAGCTAGTGGGGTTTTGATTGATTGTAGAAAGAGTTTGCTATCCGTTTCCTCCAGAGAGCTTGGGTGATTTTTGCTTGGTTTCCTTATGATCGCCCAACCATAGGGCAAAAGATTTTCTGTTACACGACTTGGGAGCGTGAGTTAAAAAGCAGGACAGGTAGTTCAGTAAGAAACTACATATTGTAATCGTTGACAAACTGCTGCGTTATAAGTGGAATAAATCACTTGTAGAACAATAATCTGTATTGAGGTGGAAACAGGACACATCACCATGTCATTTTCCCTCAACAGCACCCTGTTTTTGTTTTATTCTTTATACAATGGTAGTCTTTGATTTCTGTGGGTGTCCCATAGCTTTTTTTTTTTTTTACATTAAGCTTATATATTTTTTTTAAAGAAATGCTTTATACACATACTGATCGTGTATATTCAAGTTCCTGAACTTGTAGTTATTCAAGATGAACCATTTTACAGCACTTCCATTACTTTTACTTTAGCATCATAAGACAAACATGAACCACACCCCCAGCCAGCTCTGAAGTGACAGATGAAAGCCTAAGCTCTCCCTCTCCCTCGCTAGCTCACACACTCACGTGTACGATGAGTTACAGTGATCGCGACCTGCTCTGAAGGCATTCTGTCAAGCTGCCACTGCTGAGCCTCAACTCTCTTCACTGCCAAGCCTCCCATACACACACATACACCCACAGTCATGAGCACACACAGGCTGGGAGTGGGGCCGGGAGCTGTGGAGGAGGGGCAGGGCAGTGTGGTGGCAGCTCCCACTGCTTCCTCATGCTGGCTGGAGGAGCTGCACACTACATGTGCTGCACTGTGTATTGAACACCATCATAAATCAACATAAATAGGGAGGCAAAAGATAGGCATTGCAAATCACTGAGTTTTATGTACAGTATAATTAAATGGATGTACTGGAAACGTTTCTAAAACTAAATTATTTATTGTGACTCCTAAACAGGCCTAGACCTTTGTCCAGTTTACAGACCTTGTGCTGTTTTTACTTTGTTGGTGTGATGTTTGCTCTGCACTGCACACTAGACAGTCACGTTGATTTAGATCTGAGGTGTCGGACTCCATTCCAGGAGGAGAGCTGCACTGCAGAGTCCCGCCTCATTTAACCCACTCTCCTCAGCTAATTAGCAATACTTTCATGAGCTGCATGTGGTGTGCTAAGAGGGGGAAAAACAAATCTCTGCAGGGCCATGGCCACAACTTTGACTTTGATACTTCTCCCTGGAACATGTTAAATACTAGCTTGTCCTGGAATTTCTGTCCAGCTCCATCCCTAGTCCTCCAACCTAAAATATTTATCTGCTGTGATCTGTAGACTAGCTCGCTACCACTGGCTGGATTGGGAGTGGGAGTTGGCTCTGTAAAATGCATCATTGAGAAACCATCCGTTTCTGTTCTAAAATCAAGTGGTGGTTTAATTTGAAATGGCTTGTCCGCAGCAGGCCAAAGGGTGACTCCTCCATGCAGTCAAACAGTGGGCTGAGCAAAGACAACAGGCCTTTTGTTTTAAACTGAGCTACTCAAAGTGCACTGTCAGCAGCTTGCTCTGTTTATGGACCATAGGGACTGTCAGCTCAGATCCCAATAGATCCAACTTGTGGACAGAAGGAGTTACGGCAGGAGAGTTTGTCTCACTCAAACACTTTTGTCTCTGTGAGAAGGCACCTTTGTGCAATCCTTATATTATGAAGATTTTCTTTCTAAGTATCGTTGTGTATTTGTATTTGTGCATTGTAATGATGCTTTTACAGGAGTTGATGATAAGTTTATTACCTTGCCTAATGTACAGGTGACGTGCCAGTATGATGTCCAGTCCCAAGGTTAGACTAGATAAGAGGTAGCTAACATAGTGCAATAAGGAATGGTGAGCTAGTTATGTGCAATATTACAATCTAAGATCATCTAACAAGTAGGTTTCTAATATAGCACGTCGTGTGTGCATCACCTGTTTGCTTATTTTCTCCTGATTACGTTTAACTGTGAAATGACTATGAGATGGTTGCCATGCCAGGTTGGAGCCTGAGCTGGGGTTACTCTCTATGTGGAGTTTCTGTGCATATGGTTTTCCTCCACAGTTCAACCTGTGAATGAGCTTAGGAATGTGTGAACTGACACGATATGTTCTTTGGATTTTTCTCCTGATCCACCACAACTCTGATCAGGGTTAATGTTCCTGAAAAACCTCTGCTCTGAGTTGGGCTTTATTCTGCACAGTTAATTAAAAACCTTCTATCATCTGTGCATGTTAATGAATCTGCTTGGTAAAAAAATCTTTCTCCTGTCAGACAGCTCACACCTCAGCTGATTGCAGTATAGTCACAGCATTAGAGTTTTACACTTCAACGTACCCGCTCCCAGGAACAGGATTGTATTCACTTGTATTTGTTCATGCTGCCCGTTCTGCACACTCGCTGTCCTGTTTGGCCTTATGCAGTAGATGTTGCTCTACTTCTAGCTGCTGTTGCTGTCATGCGTCTAATCCAGTATCTGCAACTCAGCAAGACAGCCTTTTGTGTAACTGGACCTGACTAATATAAACGTAGTGCACCAAACCTCTGGGATGAATATGCTGCTAACATTGACGCTTCGTTTTGAATATATTGCAGAATATTAATTGTAGGATCTTTTGACATAAATGTACAAAGACTTGTAGCAAATTTACATCATTTACAGAAACAAGACTTACTGTTCTTGATATTATTCTTGATTGCTATGGTGTGTGTACACTAAATTAAACTAGCATGAATAGGTTCTTGTATTTGCAAGGTGTTCAAACTGGTGGCAATGTCTACCATGAGTCACTAGCATAAAAAAAGGACTTAATTACCATTTGCAAGTCATCCCAAGCTTCTTAATTACTGAGAAATGCACAGGAAATGCCAAAGTCTAAATACTGGTTGTGCAGCAATAGAAATAAACAGTGCAGCTCTGAGTTCCATCAGTGTTGTAGTCTGGACCTGAAGCCTGACATTGGACTGATAGCTGGCTATACTCAGACCCTGTAATAAAGGCTTTTTGAAAACGGGCCCACTAATCTGCCCACGGCTGACTGACCCGACACATGTAGCTTTTAGTAGTTTAAGAGCAGCTATTAAGTGTGGAACAGGCAATAATGCACAGCTGGGTGTGCTGTGCTGAACAAAGGGAAATGTATTTTAGCCTGGTGGTGAACCTTATCTAACCTTAACGACAAGACACAGATCGAGACGCTATTACCTAATGCAACATGGATTTCATTCAGTTTAGACAGACTGAACTTGTTTGGTGAAAATGGCTGCTCCAGGACGTTTACATTCTGCACCGTTCTAACACGGCTACATCCTATACGCCATGCCTTGTTTAGAAACCGTCAGGATCCGTTGTAACTGTTTGTGCTATTTAGCAAAGTAGGGCAAATTTAAATGTGGCCACTTGGCACTTTTAAAGGACCATTACTCTTGTCAAGGTGACAGCACTGTTCGATTTAATTCTTTACGGGGAAGTGATTTATAACGTGTATATAAATGTTGGCCCACTTGCTAAACATTTTTGAAATTATACCTGGGAAGAGTAATGCACAGTGTGACGGTTGAACTGATAAAGTTGTTGTGTTGGCACAGGTATGTGATGAGTAAGGATTTAAAAAAATGACTGGTTACAAATTACGAAGGGTGTTGATAGTTTTCCAACAAGTATCGTCCCAAAGTATTTAACTTGCCAATGATTGCAGTTTTTCTATGAGGAAAGGAATGACACCTTTGTTTTTTTTTATTAGTTTGTAGTTTTATTTTTAAAATAACTTAAAATTTTGGTATTAATAACCTTGAACTTTATTTGAAAATTCTACAAAAAAATTATGGTTAAAGCCATTGACACAGCATAAGTGTATTATGTAGCTGGGAAAAAAAAACATTTGGAAAACCGCAGGCCATGCTTGTTTTAGTCTTGGAAAGAAAAAAATCTATTAGAAATTGGTAAGTGCCCAGTGCAGCTAGCTAATTTTCCTGAAAGCAAAAGACCATGCTGTGCTTTGTTGAATTATTACTGTCAAATAATCCAGCAGAACCAGAATAACCACTGGTGAATTTCAAAGATGGTGGAATACAGTACTGTAAAAGGAGGTGTGAAATTAGCTATGCTGCTTTTTGGCTGCTTTGTAAACACAGTTTGTTTAAAGCTTTGAAAAGTTTGATTGGCTTTACATAACAAATCAAGATCCATATTTATCTCTTAAAGGACCATGTTAGGCAATGCTTACTAAGGATGAACCTTTTTATCCTTCTGGAATCAAGTCCACAAAAGACTTCAAGTGCAGGGATGTTAGCTATATGTGTTTAAAGGGATAATATGTGGAAAATAAGCTCAGATGTTTTTAATCATACGGTAAAAGCGTTGAGAACGGTGTAAAAGGTTGGAACCGATTTTGAATATGATTTTTCTTTCCTTTTACTTTCTTTTCCCACATTGTTTTCCATCATTCCTCTTGTCTCGCCCCCATACCCCCCTTAATTCAGTATCATCTGTTGTTAATTTGCTTGAAGGTGACATGATGTAATTTCATCTCCTTTTGTAGCTGGTGACTATTGGCTCACATTGCTGCTAAACCACATTTTCAAAAGTGCGAAGGTCTCTTCACGGGTGACATCATCCGATATGTGAGAAATTTATGCTGCGGGCTCTTCACTTTTCACCATTTTATCAAATCTACTGTAAATATCCAGCATGCCATGAGACCATTGCTGATTCCTGTTTTGTTGCTTCTCCTGAATCTTGCCGTTGGTGCCACAGCTTTGCCGTGCGGCTTCATAGGAAACTGTAAGCTAATTGAACAAAGGGTTCTTGGGCCGTGTGGTGCCTCTGCTTCTGCAGTGCCGTGCACTATGTCTTGCTGCTGTCTGAGAGAGAAAAGGGGGTGACTTTGAGCTGGGCTCACTCCAGATTTAATCAAACAAAACTGGCTTCTTCAGGAAAGAAGGAACACTGCCAGGACGAGTTTGATGTAAACGCCTGAGATGTGGGTAAACAGAATCGTTTGTCAGACTCTCTCTGTAGCCATCTCTGCAGGCCTGGCATGGTGACAGTAAGGACTTCAGGCTGATAATAGTAGCTAAGCTCAGATTTGTTCGTTGTGGAATACAAATAGACACTGCTCCTAAATTTTCTCGTATCAGTTCCCGGTTATTAGTTTTCTTGTTTAAAGGGCCACACTGACAAATACAAAGCTTGGAAAATTCAAGGTCTGTTTTGTTTTTGAGATGCACATCATGTGACATTAAATTTGTTCAAGTGATACATGTGCTGTAACGCTGGGAGATTGTAAGTTGTCGACGTTTGTGAGCTCATGTGAACTGATCAACCACAACTTTAAAACCAATTGCTTAAAATATTGTGAAGTTCTCCTTTATGCCACCTTCTGGTGGTGGGCATCAAGACATTAGAAGCAGATCCTTTAAGTCCTGTATGTTGCAAGGTGGGGTTTGCATGGATCTGACTTGTTTGTCCAGCACATCCCACAGATGCTCCATTGGATTGAGGTCTCAGGAATTTGGGGGCCAAGTAAACACCATGTACTCCTTGTCGTGCTCCTCAAACTATTCCTGAATTCCAGTTTTTTTTGTAGTGTGACAGGGCACATTATCCTGCTGAAAGACACCGTTGCCATTAGGGAATACTGTTGCCATGAAGAGTTGTACTTTGTCTGCAACAATGTTAGGTAGGCGATATGAGTCAAAGTAACATCCACATGAGTGCCAGGACTCAAGGTTTCCCAGAACAACATTCCCCGGAGCATCACACTGCCTCTGCCAGCTTTGTCAATTTCCTATTGTGCATCCTGGTGTCATTTCTTTCCCAGGCACACAACACAACACAACACACACACGTACACACACATGCCCACCAACCCATACAGCCACCTACATGATGTCAAAGTCAGCATGATTCATCAGAGCAGGCCATTTTCTTCCATTGCTCCCTGGTTCAGTTCCGATGCTCACATGGTCATTGTTGATGGTCAGAGGTCAGCATAGGGACTCTGACCTGTTTGTGGCCATACAACACAGATAGCCTCAACAGAGATGTTCTGACCCGGTCATCTAACAATCACAATATGTCCCTTGTCAAAATTGCTCTTTACGTTGCTGAACACATCCTACCACTTGACCCCGGTGGTTGTAGTGTTATGGCTGATGTGTGTGTGTTTTTGTGTGTGATAAATGTGTTAAAATATTTCATTTGAATGAACCGAATTATGTATGAAAACATGAAAGGTTTTTTGATCACGTCCACATCAGAGTAACAGA